>CM077477.1:1987319-2207389 GCA_039654755.1 Calcarius lapponicus | reverse complement strand
GGAAGCTGGATCTCCAATAAAGTCCCCTTTTTTTCCCCCTGAAACTTCGCAGCAGCTGCGCCCAGCCCTGACAGCAAACTGCGATTCCTATTTGTTATTCCTTTTAACAACCAAGCCCATTCCTCATGGGAATCACACCTACCCAGCGGGCCGGCCTTTCATTCCTGCCTTTTCCCCTCCCGTGTGTGTGTGTGGGTTTTATTTAAACCCCGCACCATCAACAACAACAGCAGCGGCGCGGCTGCGGCGGGAGCCGCCCCGAAGGATGCGAGCGCGAGGTGTCCCAGGCACTTCCTAGCGACCGATAATTCCACTTGGCTGCTTTTCCTTGGGCTGCATCCTCCCGGCCCGGGGCTGGGGAAGCGCTCACTGCCCCAACCCCGGCGTTTCCACCGCCACGGGGGCTCCGGCAGCTGCGCCAGGCTTCGCCGGCTCGTTGGGAATGGGGAAAAGCCAAAAAAAAAACCAACAAAAAAAAAGTTTATTCCTTCTTTTTTCCCCGTGCTAAATGAAGCTCCTTCTGGCAAGTCTAAATATTTACAGCCAGTCCTCAACACACACACACAGAGAGAGAGAGAGAGAGAGCAAAATTAATAAAACCACGCACGGAGCGAGATTCTGCTTCCCCAATTATTTTGAAGTTGAAATCCAACCCCCCCCCCCTCCCAACCTCTAAAAAAAAAAAAAAAAAAGAGAAAATAAAAAAAATCCCAACTTTGTTTGCGCATTCTTATTGGCAGCACAATGCCAACAATGGCTAAATAGACAGCAGAATAAATAGCCCCACAATGCCGACAGAAAGGCCTTTCTGGTACTGCATACAAAATATAAACTGTGCCATGCCATTATTATTCTGGAGCCCTTGCTGCAACAGTGCAGTTGAAATTCCACCCCCAATGTGCACCTAATCAGCCATTCAGAGCCCCTTAATGACTTGTCAGTTCTTTGCCCTGCCATTTTCTGTCCAATTAATTCTTTTATTGTGCACCGGATAAAGGAAGACAAAGGCCTTCCATGCAATAATGAATCATTAAAATTCAGCAGCTCCTCTCTTGTGCTCTTGGCTCCTCACCAGCAATTCAGGCTGCTGTGCATTCGTTATGTGTGTGGTGGTTAAAATTCACTCTACCTCAAACAAGACCTTTCCAAATGTTTAACCCTTTCCCAGCCCCGCGCTGGGAATTTTGACGCGCACCAGGAAAAAAAAAAAATTGAGGAAAAGAGGAGGAGGGGGATGAGAGAGGGGAGGAGAGAGGCAGGCAGAGGTGTTTTGGGTAAATGTTTGAACGTCACTCTGACAGCCCCAATATTGCCTGAGCACACAGCCACAAACAAATCCAGGGACAGGGAGCCAAGGGCAGCGAGGAGGAGAGAGAGGAGGGGACATGGAGAGGGGTGGGATAATGGGATGGGATGGGATGGGATGGGATGGGATGGGATGGGATGAGGGTGAGATTCCATGCTGGCATGAGTGTGAAGGGATTGAATGGGATCAGTGTGAGGTGTTGGGACGGCTGTGATGTTCTGGGATGGGATCTGTGTGATGTTCTATAGGGTCTGTGTGATGTTCTGGGGTGGGATCTGTGTGATGTTCTGGGGTGGGATCTGTGTGATGTTCTGGGGTGGGATCTGTGTGATGTTCTATAGGGTCTGTGTGATGTTCTATAGGGTCTCTGTGATGTTCTGGGGTGGGATCTGTGTGATGTTCTGGGATGGGATGGCTGTGATGTTCTGGGATGGGATCTGTGTGATGTTCTATAGGGTCTCTGTGATGTTCTATAGGGTCTGTGTGATGCTCTGGGGTGGGATGGCTGTGAGGTGCTGTGCTGGGACAGGTGTATTGTTCCCCATCCCTCCTGCACCTCCCCTCCCACCCCAGCACTGCCTCTGCCTCAGTTTCCCCAATCCAGCCCAGCCCCAGAGCGGGTTCAAAGCACAGAGGGAACCCCTCCTATCCTGGATTAGGAGCAGATTGGGTTTCACCCCTAATTTGTTTAAGATAAACTGAAAGAAGGGGCTTTTAAACCTGACTCAGTGCGTCCAACTCGCCTTTTTCAATCCAGGCTGCCCTAAATCAGGTCAGCCCCGAGCCTGCAGCTAAGCCAGTGACACACGGGGGCTGCCTGAGCTCTGGGGCCATATGGGAGCACTTTAATAGGGGTCAGCAGCGATGCTGGTGGCTCTTTCAAGCCTGGGAAGGGCAGAGCTGTGATTTCAGCAGCAGCCACCCCCTTGATCCCAACTATTCCTGGGAAAAAGGCCCCGGGTTGGTGGCAGCAGCCACCCCACAGCATCCCAGCCCTCTGTGGTGCTGGGCTGCAGCAGAAGCCGAGCTTGGTTTGGAGTCTGAGCTCTGCTCAAACTGATTTTTCCCATGCAGGCAGCGTGGCTTTATGGATAAAAACGATGCCTGGAACATCATAAGCTCCCTTTCCACCTCCTTCCCTCCGGCCTCACCCCCCAGCTGGAACCTCTGCAAATACCCCGTGACAGGAGCCCCGCACTGACACCCACCCTGAGCCACCTGGAGGGCTCCCATTCCCCAGATCCCACCAGGCAGCACCCCCAGTACCCCAGCCCGGGCAGGGGCTGCTGGGCACGCTGGGGGTGCAGGGCAGCAGGGAGGGAAGCAATTTGGAACAAACCCCATTTGCTGTGGTTTGGGTTTGGGTTTATCGCAGGGGGGATTATTTTTAGCTCCTGCTGACTCATTTGGGAAATGGCTTCCCCTCCCCAAGGCTCAGCCTGGTGCCATCCCAAATTCCTGCCTGGAAATGGGCTGGGAATGGGCTGGGAATGGCACTGCCCTGGCCCAGCTGGTGCTGCTGGAGAGGGGATGGATCCGGGGCTGGATCAGCTCTCCCGGGATCCTCTGCAGGGTCCCCTCACTGTGTCCATGTGGAGAACTCCCAAAAATCCTGCAGGAGCCTCTGCAGGGTCTCTGAGGAGGGGCAGGGCAGTGGTGAGGCCGTGGCGTTGTTGTCTGCTGGGGTTTGTCCATGTATCCCTCATGGACAGTCAGGAATTGATGGGAAATTCCCTCGTCCCAGCCCCAAAAAGGGACCTTGGAGCCCTCGGTCAATTTGTGTTTAGGAATTTGCCCTCAGAGCCCTCAGTCCAAACTCAGGGCCTTGAAGGCTTTTCCAGCAGGGTTGGAGTTTCCTTAAAGGTTCCCAAAGTGAAGCTCAGCCCAGCTCTGTGGGGACAGGGCTGTGCCACGCTGGGGTCACTGCAGGGCCACCTCCTCAGGAGGCCACCAAAACCCTCCCATGGCCACCAAAACCCACCCATGGCCACCAAAACCCACCCATGGCCACCAAAACCCTCCCATGGCCACCAAAACCTTCCCATGGTGACCAAAACCTTCCCATGGCCACCAAAACCTTCCCGTGGCCACCAAAACCTTCCCATGGCCACCAAAACTTTCTCATGGCCACCAAAACCCTCCTGTGGCCACCAAAACCTTCCTGTGGTGACCAAAACCTTCCCATGGTGACCAAAACCTTCCCATGGCCACCAAAACCCACCCATGGTGACCAAAACCTTCCCATGGCCACCAAAACCCTCCCGTGGCCACCAAAACCTTCCCGTGGCCACCAAAACCCTCCCATGGCCACCAAAACCCACCCATGGCCACCAAAACCTTCTCATGGCCACCAAAACCCTCCCATGGCCACCAAAACCCTCCCATGGCCACCAAAACCTTCTCATGGATACAAAAACCTTCCCATGGCCACTAAAACCTTTCCATGGCCACCAAAGCCCACCCATGGCCACCAAAACTTTCTCATGACCACCAAAACTCTCCCATGGCCACTAAAACCTTCTCATGGCCACCAAAACTTTCTCATGGCCACCAAAACCTTCCCATGGCCACCAAAATCCTCCCATGGGCTCAGGTGTGCCTCTCCTGCTCCCAAATCCCTGTGGCAGTGAAGCTCTGCCCTCTCAGGATCAGCTGGAAAGGCTTTTCCTGCCCTCCTGGAACGCACCCTGTATCCCAAATGACATCACATCTCCAGGCATTTTTATTTTCCATTTCTCTTTTTTTTCCCCCAAATTCCAGGCACAGAGAAGATCCAGCCCTGGGCATACAAAGGTGGCAGAGGGAAGAGGTCAATGCACAGGCAGGGACATCCCTATGTGGAAGTTTATTAAAGCTCAAGGCTGTCATAAAAATGCCTTTAAATCATTTCTTTGCAAGCCTACAAAAAAAAAAAAAAAAGTTTAACACGAGTTGATGTCACTCCAGAAAAAAATTAAAACAAGGAGAATGGGAAGGGACTTTTTTTTCCAGCCTGCAGAAAGAATGTGGATATGGTCTATAAAATTAATTTCCTCTTTCTTGCTAACTAGCACTGTCTGAGCTAAACAGCAACGCTCTTTATTCCCTGCTCCAGAAATCAAATGGAGGGACTTTTCTCACCCGTGGATTCCTGCAATTATCTTGAGAAGCCTTTTTTGTTGGCAGCCAGGGGTCAAAAGGCAGCCCTGGTTTCACCCTGATCTCATTGACTCTGCAGAGCCACCAGCCCCGAGCAGGGACACACAATGCTGCCATTCAGCCTGGAAAACTCCTGGAAAATCCTTCTCCTCCCTCAGCCTGGGGCAGCAAAGGGAAGAGGAGGACAAAACGTGGAAATGCAGCAGTCATTTCTGATCAAAATTATCTTTTTTTGGGTAAAAACTGATCCGTGTTTTCCTGTCAAATGGGAAACAGAGAGGAAGTGTAAATTGAGGAGTAGGGAATGAAATTTGGGAGATCTTGGGGATGTCCAGCTCCCCCTAAACCCTGAGTTTTAGCCCTGGATTATCCAGGATGCTGCATTTTACCTGCCTGGCACCTTCCTGAGCATCCATTCTGCAGCATCCCTGAGTTTTACCCCCAGCCCCACAAAAGCCCAGGAGCTGTTCCCTGGAATTGCTTCCAGGAGCTCTCCAGCACCTCAGCCCTGGAAGTGTCCAAGGCCAGGTTGGAAGGAGCATCCTGGGATGGTGGAAGTTGTCCCTGCCCAGGGTGGGACCAGGATGAGCTTTTAGGTCCTTTCCAACCCAAACCATTCCAGGATTTGATGATTCCAAAGCTTCCCCCTTGAACCTATGGAATGGATCTAAAATACAGAATTACGATATCCAAAATCAGGATTGGACTCGCATGATCCTTGTGGGTCCCTCCCAACCCCAATTGCATGGTAAAATACAATACAGATCTACATTAAAATACGCAATTTAATTACCTTATTTCTGTAAATACCAGTAAAAATTCAATTTATTTTTGCAAAGCTATGGGGAAGTAAAATCAAAGGTAGCCGCAGCAAGTGGATTTAAAACCTGCCTGGTGGGGATGTGCAATCCTTGGGATGAGAGCACAGCCCCACACTCATCCTGCAGCTCCTGGCACTGGGAGAAGGGGAAGGAGCAGGGATCCACCCTGGATGCACAGAGCCCCCTCCCCGTGCTCTCCCAGGAACCAGGCATGCCTCAGTGCAATCTTTGCTATTTTGAGGTGATTTTCAGTTTTTAATGTAGTTATTTTGAGTGATTCACCATTTTATCTCACACAGATATTTTGTTTTATCAGCCACCAGTGAAGCCACTGCAAGCTGTACCCCCAGACATCCAGCAGAAAGCAAAGTTCATCCCCAGAAACCATTCCCATCTCACCTTTTATTTCCTTTTCCCCCTCACAGCGTGCGGGTTTGGAGGCAAACCCCAGCCTGGAGGGCAGAGCCAGAACTCATCCATTTTCCAGGCATAAATCAGGATTAAAATCAGGGAAATGTGCAGAGTCACGGGAGGAGGAGGAGAAGGGAGGGAAGGGAATTACGCTGCGCTTTGGCTCCGGCTGGGATGAGATCCCCCTGCCAGGAGCTCTGGAAAGGAGCACGGAGAAAATGGTGTCGCCTTCCAGCCCCTCTTGGCAGAGGCTGCAAACACCAAATCCCGCCCGGGATTCTGCTCCCCAGCCCTCCTTAATGGGCTGCAGCTTCATTAATTGTCATCACATTTGTTCCCCTCCGTCTTCCAGCCTCTTCTCTCAAGCAGGGAGGGCTGGAATTCCCCAATCCCAAGTTTTTTCCTCCCAGGTTGGGATCTCTTCGCTGCCCGAGCGGACAAAAGCAGGACAGGGAGGGAATGTTTGCTGTAAGGAAGCAAAATAAAAGTTACAGATGTAACAATGTTGATGACCGTGTTGAAAAAAGAAATACACCAAGCCTGACGTGTAACATATAATTTGGTTGCTCTCCTAAGTCAGAGGGATTTATTTACCAGGGCTCACCAAGCAGAAAAGGGAATTTCTTCCTGTAAATTCCCTGCAGAAGGAAAATCAGCTGGGGCTAAAACCTTGCAAACCCAGCCTCGTGCGAGCAGTCTGAAATCCTCTGAAATCCTCAGGATTATGGGCATGGAAATGCCCTTCTTAAAGGAAAAATCAAATTAATTTATCTGTATTTCAAAAAAAAAAATCTCAGAGAAACACACAAAGCGCAGGGAAAAGGAGTAAGGAAAAAAAAATCCAGACTAAAAGGGAAATAAATCCTTGATGAAAACATTTTATTCTGAAGATTCCATCGCCTTCCAAAGCTGTTTTCCCAGGTTTTTTTTTCCCAGAACAGAAAACAGGCTCAAGCAGAAAGAAAACAGAACACATCCTTGATAAAAAGCACTTTTTAATTTTATCAAATGGATCTGTACAAAAGTTAGCATTGCTTAGTCAGAAGCGAGTGAAGAGAACAGATCAGTAACAACCAAAAGTCTTTCAAACTTTATACAGAAAAATAGATTGCATAAAAATGAGCTTTTTTTGTCTTTTCCCCCAGCCCAGCGTGTCCCTCCCTCCCCCGCCACGAAAGGAAATATGCAAAAAAAATATTTTTTAGAAAAAAGAGTAGGAAACGTAGAAAAGGTAAAAAGATGAATAACCTCTGAAAGGTGGGTTTAGATTTACAAAGGCTTTTAAAGGCACGAGTTTCCCATAAAATAGATGGTTATTTATATGCTCAGCATACAATGGAAGAAGTAGAAATATATCAATGAAATATTAGTCTAAAAACTAAGTACCCTAAACCCATTTTTTTAGTGGAGGAGATTTTAGTTTCACAGCTTGATGGATGATATCTGGTCCCTAGAAGCCAAAATTAAAGCAGAAGTCGCTCGTTTCTCATGGAATTACAGCTCCTTTTAAAGTAGTCCTGGTTCTGAAAGCCTCCGAAGACTCCTGAAATCTGATTTTAACAGCCCAAAACAGGTGGCCAGAAAATCACCTGCCCTTTTCAGGCAGCATTTGAGCCTCCCAATTGAATTAGTAATTCCCCCCCTCGTTATTTGACATTCCCATTGGAGTTTCCAGGCGGATTCCTTCAGTCCCTCTCTCCAGCACGGCTCCTGCAGCGGTTCCAAAATGAAAAAAAACCCAAAAACCAAGGAAAATCTATAGACTCATAACACCAGTTTATTGTATCATCTCCACTATTTTTTTAGGCTCCCTCCCCCATCTTTAAAATCTTTTAAAAATTCTACTTTTTTTTCGTTTTGCACAAAATGACTTCATTAATTAAAAGACAAAATAATACAGAACATAAATACATATTTAACAGATTAAAAAAAAAAAAAAACAAAACCAAAACAACCAAAAACATTTGAAGCTTCCAAAAACAAAACAAAACAAAAAAAAACCAAAACAAAATGTTAATTACAGCCAAACCTTGCTTAGAAGAACTCCTGGCTAAAAAAAAAAATAAATCAACAAACACTTCAGACACTGAATTGGTTGGTCCCATCAGACTCTTCCCACGGGATTTTTCTGGGATTTTGGGGCTCATCCCTGTTGGTCCCAGTGAGTTCCTGCCCTCAAGGTTGGTCCGTTCCTCACATTGCAATAGACCCTGAAAGTCTCAAACAGCTTTTTTGTTGTTGTTTTGTCTCCCCCTCTCTCTCTCCACGTTTTGCACTTGGCCAAACTTCCAGGCCGAGCGAGTTTGGCTCAGTCCAACATTTTGTCCTTCATTTACTCAAAAGGCATCGCCGGTCCTTTTCCTATTGTTTTTATTATTACCTCTTGATTTTTTTTTTTTAATTTTCTGTCCTTTGTTTGGTTGGTTTTTTTTTTCAGTTTTTTGAATTTCTTAAATCCTATGAATCGAAGAAAAAAGCAAACAAAAATAGAGCTCTGTCCTTTCCGGGGGGGAGTTTCGAAGCAAGGTGGCGACCAGCAGAAAGTTCCCAGCGGCTCAGGAGGCACTTTGGAACACTCCACGCTCTTCCTCCTCATTCCTTCATTAGTGCATAATTCCAGGGGAGCCTCGGGAGGCTCGGGGAATCCTTTAAGGCCTGGTCAGCGTGGTGTAGACGGGCTGCTCCCAGTTGGCGGTGGGGGCTGTGCGCCGGCGGGAATGGACAGCCCGTTGAGGATGGGGGTGGCGTAGGGGCGGCGCGAGGAGTGGAAATAGGGGTACTGGTAGAGGCTGGAGGCGTAGCCGGGGTAGGGGTTGTAGTAGTTGGAGCTCTGCAGGTCCGTGTAGTCGCACTGAGAGCTGGAGAAGGAGGCGGCGGCGCTGGCGGCCGGGGCGGCCGAGGTGGCGCAGGCCTGGCCGCCGTAGGAGCCGTAGGAGTCGGAGTGCGCCGGGGAGCCGTGCGGCTGCTGCTCGCTGTAGTGGCTGGGGCTCAGCTGCTCCGTTTTGATGTGAGGCCGCTGCTGCTGGCCCGGCTCGGGGGCCGCGGGCGAGGCCGCGGCCGGCTCTTGTGAGTCCACACCTGCGCGGCCGCGCCCGAGTGCGCGTACGAGGCGCCGTACGAGGAGGCGGCGGCGCCGTGCTCGGCCGGCAGCGCCGCGTGCCCGTTCAGGGGCAGGTACTGGTCGAACTCGTGCACGTCGAAGGTCTCCATGTTGTTGATGACCTCGCTGCTGAGCTCCGAGATGTCCACGTTGCTGAAGTCGATGTTCTGGCGGCCGCTCTCCACCAGGCGCCGGCCCTCGTGCTTCAGCTCCTGCTTGCTGCCCGTGGTGCAGGTCGGTTTTGGGGGTGGTGGGAGGCGTGGGGGGTCCGTGGGGCTGGCCTGGGGATGGAGGGACAGCCAGGTTTCAGCAGTGACCACAGAACACCCAACTCTTTCACCTTTCAATAAATGGGTTTCACCTGTCTGTTACTGCTCTCTTGGGGGATTTAAATGAGCAGCACTGTGTCGGACACGGAATGTCCCTGTTCCCCCTGGGATGAGCCTCCCACGTGGGACATGGGATGAAGCTGGGAGCACACTGAGCCCATCAGGATCGCTCTGGGACACAGCAGGACACCCTGGCAGCACCAATCCCCCCAAAGGGTGCATTCACAGAGTGAAGCCCGTGATGGAGCTCATCCTCTCCCTGTGGGTCCCAAGGCAGAAGGACCCAGGGCCATGATCCCAGCAGGGTCTGAGGCTGCAGGACGTTCCCAGTGCTTCCAAAAACTGTCAGCATGCCAATTCCTAGCGTGGGGAAGCTCTACCCCAAGACCCTACTCCCCAGGCACCCTTATTAGCCCACCATACTAATAATTAGCCCAAAATAATTCATTCTCCCCATCCAGGGACACCGGGATCCCGGCGCTTTGGCACTCCCTATGGCACAAGCAGCTCTAAGAGCACTCACTAAGGAAAAACCACGGCCACGCTCCCAAGCACAGCTCTTGGGCCAACAACTCCTGCGCGGTGGGAAGCAGCGGGATCCCATCCCACCCCCCAGGGCACGGGGATCAGCGGGAATGCCGCCCTTACCTGCGTGCTCCCCCGTGGTGGTGGGAGTCAGCCATGCCCCCCAGCCCCGTGTCGGCCTTGTAGAGCTGAGTGCCGGCGTGGTGGCTGAGCTCAGCCCCCCGAGTCCGAGTCGCTCTGCCCGGCTTTGACGCTTTTCCTCCTCCGGGGCTGGTATTTGTAATCCGGGTGATCCTTTTTGTGCTGCACCCTGAGCCGCTCGGCTTCCTCCACAAAGGGACGTTTCTCGTTCTCGCTCAATAAACTGGTTTTTGGGGGGGTTGGTTGTTTTAGTGAGGAAGAGAGGGGGAAAAAAAACCAAAACGCAAAATTAGGATCTTTTCCTTAGAAGTTTTCTTCTTGTTTTTAGACTCGCACATCCCCGCTTCCCATGCACGGATCCGAGCACTCGGCAAGTTAGCTACGAAATTAATTTGCTGTGGTAAAAAGGAGTTAAAATCCACGGCAAAAAAAATGGATTAAAATACCAACTACAGCAGCATGAAAAACCCGACCACTGTAGATGGGGGTAACTGGGCAAAACCAAATCCCCCTTCCACATTTCTAACACAATTACAAAACATAATTCCCGTGTTTGCCCTGCAAATGCCACCCCCTCACCGCCACAAACATTTCCAGCTTTGTTTGGTGCTTACAAAGAAACCACCGAGGCACCAGGGATGGGATTATTGCTTTCCAAACTCTCTGCCCCCTGCCCACACCTCTCTTCGCAAACTCTTGGAGAGGCTCAAACCGCAGCGGGAGCATCGCTGGCCCGAGCGGGCAGGAAAAGATGGGAATTAGGTACGGGCAGACACCACGGGATAAACCACACGGAGAAACGGGGCTGGGGAAGAGCCTTGGAAAGCAAAGCGGGCTCGGATGCAGCTCAGCAAATAAAAGTTTGCATCCCCGGGCAGCACTGAGGAGATAAGCAGGGAAATTAGGAAGCTCGTTAAAATAACTGCTAAAAAATGAGTTTAGCTGCGTTTATAGCTTGTAAAGCATCAAGCGAGCCAAAAGGAAAAAAAAAATTAGGAAAAGCCATAAAACAAGTCATTAAAAAAGTCTCATCGCGTGGGGATGGAGAAGCCGCAGGCAAGGGAAGGGCTTGTGCATCTCCGAGATGGAGCAGGGAAAATCCACCCGCGGCAGGAGCGAGGGTGCCCAAGCCCATGCTCGGGGGATTTTTCGGAGCAGGGACCGCTGTGTCCTTCGCGGCGCGCCGGGATGCTCGGGGAGGGGATGGCAGCTCCCTTCGGATCGCTCCGAGAAGCCCAGATTAACAAAAACAAAGCGGGCAGAAGCTTTACAGAAGCGCCGGGAGGGGGGTCCGGCCGCGCAGCCCCGCGGAGGACGCGGCGCGGGGGTCGGGTCGGGTCGGGACTCACCGCCAGAGCTTGCCCAGGGTCTTGCTGAGCTCGGCGTTGTGCAGATGCGGGTACTGGTCCGCCAGCTTCCTGCGGGCGGCCTGCGCCCACACCATGAAGGCGTTCATGGGCCGCTTGACGTGCGGCTTGGCTTTGAGCGATCCGTTGCCGCGGACGGGCATGGGCACCAGGCTCCAGTCGTAGCCCTTGAGCACCTGCGAGACGGCGTCGCGGATGCAGGCGGGGAAGCGCTCGTCCACCTCGGCCGCGTCCACCTTGGCCCCCAGCGCGGCGGCGCCCGGCGGGCGCGGGGCGGGCGCGGGGGCGCAGCCCAGCCCCTCGGAGCCGGCGGGGGAGAGCGGCGAGTCCGAGTCCGAGTCCACGTGGGACATGGAGCTGGTGGTGCCCGCGGGGCTGCACGGAGCCTCCAGCGCTTTGTCGTGCTCCTCGGTCATGTTGAGCATCGGCGGGCGGCAGAGCCGGGCCGGCCGCGCGCTGTGCCCGCCCGGGGTGGGGGGGGGGCCGCGCACCCTGCGCGGGGCGCCGCGGGAAAACGAGTAAAAACAAAAAGTTCTAGGAGAAAAAAAAAAAAGACACGAAACGCTCAAAACTCAGCTGAAAATCCGCGCTACCCCCCCCGCTCCGCAGCCGGTCCTGCCGCCGCTGCCGCCGGGGCCCCGCGCTGCCCGCGCCGCGCTCCACGTCCAGTGCGAAACGGGGCCCCTGGCAACAAGTTACTTTAAGGGCAGGGCGAGCGGCCCCGCCTCCGCCGCCGCTCGCCATTGGCGGAGAGGGCGCGGTGATTTGCATAAGGGGCGTGGCTCCGCACGGCGGGCCCGTGCCGCCCGCCCGCCGCCTCAGAGCCCCCGCTCCGCCGGCCGGAGCCGCCGCCGCCAGCCCCGGGTCCCGCTGAGGGTCCCGCTGCCGCCCGGGCCCGGTGGATGCCGCCCGGGCCCGCCACCCGCCGCTGTTCCGACTCCCTGCTCCGGCTGCCTCTTTCGGGTCCTCTGTGCTTTTTCCGCTGCAAATCGTCCGGGCGCTTCACCGCCGCGCGGTACTGGCGGGGACCCCCGACGGTGGGGATGTGTTTCACGCTCCGGTGTCGTGCAGCCGGGGTCCCGGTTTGCCAGCGGGGTACCGGGCAGCGGGTGCGGGATGGAGCGGCCGCGTCCTTTTCCCAGCGCCGCGGAACGGGGGTGGCGGAGCGGCAGCGGCTCCGGGACGGCGGAGCGGTGCCGTGGGACGGCCGGTTTTATTTTATTACAAATCCCCTTTTCCGGGGGTTTTGGGGGCGGTCGGTGCGTGGCCGGGCGGGCTGAGCTCCCTGTGTGTGGCCGCAGCCGATCCCCGGTGCCCCCGGGCCGTGCGCTCCCGCAGCCCCGAGCGCGCCGCTCCCGCCCCGCTCTCTCCGGCGGGCGAGTAACGGAGGAAATCGGGGAATCGCTGGGGAAAAGCGACACGAGACTCTCCGTGTCCCATCCCCGACTCTCCCTCCTCTTTTCCCGCAGCCTTCCCGCAGCGGGCTCCATCCCGAGCACCGGGAAGCGCCCGGGAGGTCCCGGCCGGAGGAGGATGCGGCGCCTCGGGGTGAGCCTTTGGATGGGGGAAAAAGGGAGGGTGACCCCCAAATTCTCACCCGTCTGTTTAAGTTGTCCCTTTCCGAGCCAGCCCTGCTCTTCCAGCATTTCTTTGGAGCATTTGATTCTAATTATCCGCGGAATTCAGCCTTCTAATTGCGACTGGAGGAGGAAATAAAAGCAACTCCCCAAATTCAAGTTTTATCTGCTGCTTCCCCCCGGAAAAATAGAGGGTCACGATAGATTGACAGGAGAATAAATAAGAAATTGGGCTTCAAGCAAACCAGGAACATGGTGGTTTTTGTTTAATTACTGTGATGTGTAATAAATAAACCGTATGCTTTGAATTTGAATGTGTTTAAATGTGCCCGAACATCTGTCTGCCTTCTATGTGAAAATTAATTTGTTCTCTCAAATGGCAAAGCAAGATTTAATTTTTATTTTTTTTAAACCCCAAAGTTTTAATTTTTCCAGTTTTCAGCTTTCCGTTTGCAGAGTTGCCGCCTGACATATTTGAAATACAATTTTCAAAGCGTCTTTAAAAGAAAAATTATTTTAAGTCTCAAGGCAAACTAAATATGTTGGACTTGCTAATTGAATAATTGAATTTTTCTTCTAAAATTTAATGAGATTGGGGATGAGTTTGTTTCCCTGGGCTGTGGACTGGTGACTTTGCAATGCTGTTGGACACTTGGGAAAATCTTCTTTTCCCTCTCCTGTGACCCATAATTAATGCATATTCCTATAAATCCTGTCTCATTAGGCAATTTACCTTGACTCACAGAATTCCAGTGTTTCATCTGTTTTATCCAGGGCTGAGTCCAAGCAATAATCACTATTTTTAGTCCATTTTGTCCCAATCCAGCCCCTCCTGCGGAGCACCTTCCTCGGAAGATCCCAACCTCAGTGCGTGACTGAGGCTGGGAAGGGATTTGTGGGATGCTCGGAGTTTTGGAGGTAGGAATGGGAACAAGAACCCCTTTTTTCTGCTCCCTGTCTTCAGCTCCAAAGATCCCTGCAAAAGAAGCCCCCAAGGACAGGAGGAATTACAGACTTTGGTTTTCTCCCCTGCTCGCTGCTGCCTTCCAGGGCTCCCCAGCCCTGCCTGAGGCAGGGAATTGCATTTCCCAGCCCACAGGCTTCAATTCCTCTTTGTGCAGCGCAGGTAGAAGGAGGAAGGTGACTTTGGGTGGTTGTTTCCTCTTTTTCCAGAGATGGGCTCGGGGATGAGGCCGTGCCTGGGAGCGGGGCAGGGAACGTGTCCTGCTGCACGTCCCTGATCCCGCACCGACCATTCCGCGTTCCCGTGTCGCTCCTGGGGGATGGAGCTCCATTCCTGGCCTCACACAGCCAGAACACGGGGAAAGCAGGGAGCTGGAGCACCTGGAGGTGCTCAGGAGCTCTGGTTTCCTGAGAAGTTCACTCAGCCATGAAATGGAATGAGATAATGCTCAGGGAACAAGTGGGTTCAAGTGGGGCCGTTTGTCCCGCGGGGTCTCGTGGCCGGATTTTTGTATGACAAAGGATGGGGATGTTTGCCCAGGGATGGGCACGGGCTGGAGCTGCAGGGCAGGATCCCACAGGCCTGACACAGCAGGCCCTGACATCAGCATTCCCAGGAAAAGGGTGCAGATCTGGGAGGGAGCAACCCAGGTTCCTGTGGCCCAGTGGAGCCTTTAGGAGTGCACCCAGTTTAGAGAGGATTTGGGGGAACAGATCCAGCTCTTCCTGACAGAGTGGGCACAGCGGAGGTTGATATTTGGAATATTGCTTCATTTTCTGACGTGGCCTCCGAGAAAGTTCCTGGCTGGCTCAGGCAGTGTTTCTGGGAACCAGGCAGTGATTCCAAGGTCTGTGTGCCTGGCTCCATCACACTCCCACTTGGGAATCCTCAGGACCCCTGTGGGATGGAGGCTGCTCCACCTCCCATCCCGGTTCCTCCGTTCCATACCCCTTCCTCCTGCAGGAATAAGAGCATGTGTGCGTTGGCTCCAGAGCAGGCAGAGCCCTGCTCGTGCCAGGAAGGAAAAATTTCCTTTCCAGTGGCAGCCAGGGAAGGCATTTTTAGAGGATGAGAGCACATGGAATCTATGGAGTCTGTGGATGTGCTCTGGGATGCAGGATCGAAACCCACCCGTGTATGAATTACACGTTAAATGTTAGGTGAGGTGTTGCCAAAGGATCTCTTATTTCCTCCTGCACAGCACAGCCTGGATGGCATCTTTTCATAATAATGGGAATTACTGTGATTCATTTTGATTTTTGTGGTTATTCATTGTTTGTCCCATGGTACCACTTAAGGATCCCTCTTCTGAACCAGCCCCTCCTCATTAACCTGCACAGACACACAAGAGAAAAAGGTGATTCTTCCTCTAAAAATCCTTTCCAGCCTTAATCCTGGAGTTAAAGATTAGATTTCCACAGGGAAAATTGGGGATTTTAAAAGGAAGAGCTATTACTGCTGGAAAAAAATGGCTTAGCAGAAGGAAGCTCCCAAATTGCCTGTGAGGTGCCCACGTCCCCTTCAGCAAGCGCAGCTGAGCGCTCGGTGTGTGCCTGCATTATCCACAGCTGCACGTCTGTTCCCTTCAGAGCAGCCCCCCGTGCTCATGCCGCCTCCCAAGCTCCTGATTTCAGCTTTCTCTGCTCCCTTTCAACCCAAATCCCGGCAGCCAGAGGGGAGAAAGGCCAGAGCTGAATGAACACAGAGCGATTTCGGGTGCCAGGGCCAGCCAGCGGGGTTGGGGTGCTGCTGGGGACAGCTGCTGGCTGCTGTGACAGTAAAGGCTTGTTCCCCTGGCACTCCTGCAGCTGGTTTGGAACACAGCAAAATAGGGGACGTGGCGTTGGGGGTGGCTCGGTGAATGGAGATGAGCATCAATGATGCCCCTGCCCGCCTGGCATTCATGAATCGCCTTCCCCTGGAGGCTTGAAAGGCTCCAAAGCTGCCTCTGAAATATCTTGTCTGAGTTATTTTTGCGCTGTTTTCTTTCCTCAAGTCGCCAGATGAAAATAAAAGAAGAAATCAAGAAGTGAGCAGAAAAGCCAGCGCAGGTGATGGTCCCCACAAAGGGATTTGTGCAGTCCCAGAGTATCTGAGCTGGGAGGGACACACAAAGATCCTCGAGTCACATTTGGGACAGAAAAGACGTCATTTGGTGTCCTAATCAACTGGTTTATCACATGTTTTTCCTTCTAGCCTGAATCATCTTCCAGGAAAGCCAGGGAAGCCTTCCACTGCCTGTTATGTGAATTGAGTCCTTTTTAGTTTCACACATTTCTGCTGGTTTAGGCTTCAAATGTACAGCTTCTCCTGTTGGAAGGTGCTCCTGGTGCATGATGTGGCACATCTCAGAGTGACCCTCAGCAATGAAAACCGACCCAGCTCAGCATTCCCCTCCCAGCCCCAATTACTCCTCCCTTTTTGCTAAACTTTAGCCTAAACCCTCCACTTTCCCGCAGTAATTTCCTCAATTATCCAGTTTCTTTTACAGACACCCCCGTTTAATGTGGAATTTGCTGTAAAAGACCCCCACAAAGGAAACCATTAGCTCCCATCTATTTAAATTTTCCTCTCCAAACCTCGTGGCCGATCCAGAACTGCAGTATTCCAGAGGCCTTTAACAAACAGCTGATTTTTCCTTCCCTATACAATGCACCATTATGTGGCATTTTTTCTATTTTTTTTTTCCTTAGGAGAACAATGCGAGCAGCAGTGATGGGAAACTGGAAAAACAAAAGGGGCATTTAGAAGGGATTGGTTTAGAGGCTGGGAAGTGTTGAATAATGTTACACCTGATAGCAGATGCTTTCTCAGTGACCAGCACCGAGGTGTTTACTAAGGGGATACTCAATGTATGTTTATGTTCAAAAATACTATTTATGAACTCCATGCAGCCAAGTGTTGTCTGTAAATTAAAGTAAAAATCATGGTGGTATTTTAAGCAGTGAATTTAGATGGGATCTTAGGAAGAAATCCTTCCCTGTGAGGGTGAGAAGCTGCTGGAATGGAATTCCCAGAGAAGCTCTGGCTGCCCCTGGTTCCCTGGAAAGGTCCAAGGCCAGCTTGGAGCAACCTGGGATAGTGGAAGGTGCCTAAAATTGAAACTGGATGAGCTTTAAGGTCCCTCCCAAACCATGCCGTGATTCTATGAGGAAAACCTGAGGAATTTAACTTAAAATGAACTTTAATTCTCCAACCCCGGCAGGGTCACCTGGAGAAGGTGACACAGGAACGTGTTCAGGTGAGTTTGGGACATCTCCAGAGAGGGAGATCCACACCCTCCCTGTTCCATAGCCCTGCCACGTACATACAAACCAGTTTTTCTATAAATTGAGGTGGAATTTGTTGTGTTAATCTGTCCTGAGCTCAGCCGATCTGAGCATGGTGCCGACAACTCCAAGGCTGTGGATTCAATGTGAGCCATTCACTGAAGGGACTCCATCATCCATCACAGTCCCTTCTAAACCAGAATATTCTGGAATTTGGATTCTGATTTTCCTTAGGGTGTCTCTCCTCATCCTGTCACTGAGCACCACCGAACAGAGCCCGGCATCATCCCCCCCAAAACCCTTGGAAATATTTTAATAGATGCGATCCCCTCTCCCCTTCCCTCCTCCAGCCTGCCCCAGCTCCCACAGCCTCATCACAGAAACGCTCCAGCCATCTCACACCTCCGCAGCCGCGCTGGCCTCTTACTTTATTTCATTTTTTAAATAAAACTTTGCATTTACTCGCCGGTTCGCAGAGAATTATCCCCGTTTTCCCCGGCCCCGCCGCGTCTCCTCACGTCTCGCTCCGCCGGGCCGCACACTCTCGCTATACCCGACACGGCGGCTCCGCTTTGAAGAGCAGTCTGTCAGTTTCTCCCCATTTCTGCGCGTTTTGCCAAATTTCTGCCAGTTTCTCCCCATTTCTGCCCCTTTTGTCCCATTTCTACCCGTTTTGCCCCATTTCTCCCCGTTTTCTCCCCGTCCCCGCCGTGTCCCCTCACGTCCCGCCCCGCCGGGCCGCACACTCTGCCTATACCCGACACGGCGGCCCCGCTTTGAAGAGCAGTCTGTCAGTTTCTCCCCATTTCTGTCAGTTTTTCTCTATTTCTGCCGGTTTCTCCCCATTTTTGCCAGTTTCACCCCATTTCTGCCCCGTTTCTGCCCCCTTTTGCCCCATTTTTGCCAGTTTCACCCCACTTCTGCCCGTTTTGCCCCATTTCTCCCCGTTTTCTCCCCGTCCCCGCCGTGTCCCCTCACGTCCCGCTCCGCCGGGCCGCACACGCTCGCCGCGCCCGCCACGGCGGCGCCGCTTTGCAGCGCGTTTCCCCCGTTTCTGCTCGTTTTCCCCATTTCTGCCCGTTTTCCCCCTATTTTTCTCCCGTCCCCGCCGTGTCCCCTCACGGCCCGCCCCGCCGGGCCGCACATGCTCGCTGTGCCCGACATGGCGGCTCCCAGCGCGGGGCTGCGCCAGCGCCGCTCGGGCCGGGCCGCCCCCGATGGAGCTCCCGGGAGCGGCCCCCGCTGCATCCCCCGAGCCCCCCGGGGCTGGGCTCGCTGCCGCGGCCCCGCCGCTCTCCCCGGGCACCTTCTGGCTGACCCGCATCGTGCTGCTGCGCTCCATTGCCTTCCTGTACTGTGAGTGCCGGGCGGGCGCTGATCCCCCCGCGCTGTCCCCGAGCGGTGCCCGGGGACGGCTGGAGCTGTGCCAGGGAGGGCTGGGGGAGAGCAGGGTGAGGTTTTCCCGTTTTCCCATCCCCCTGAGTGTGGTGGGGCACTGAGCAGGCTCCCCAGGGGATGAACGTATTCCCAAAGCTGCCGGAGGGGCCCTTGGACGCCACTCCCAAGCACGGGGGGTGGCATCCTTGGGGATGTCCCGTACAGGAACAGCGGCTGGAGCCGACGATCCCTGCAGGACCCTCCCACTTGGGAATGTTCTATGATTTTATGATCATTGTATATGATAATAAAATCACTGCATATTCCATGATTCTCTGCTTTCCCACTCCCACTTTCCTGGTGGATTGGGGCTGGCTGGATGGGGTTGGTGATGCTGGAAGCTGGTGGAGCTGGAAGGAGAACTTTGCTCACGCCACGAGGCTGGTACCTCTCAGCAGAGCTGCTTGGAGCTGTTCATCCTTTCCCTTGAAGCTGCGAGCTCACAGTGCAAGAGAGGAACTCTTTGTCTTATGCAGCAGCAGGACTGCAGGGACAGATGCCATCCCTGGGTGCCAACATCACCAACAGCCAGGACCTAGAGTCAACATGACCTTAAAATATTCCACAGAGAAAGCAGTTTCCAGCCTCTGCCGTGCTCGCTTGCCTCTCGCTTTGGCACTGAGAGCTGTGCTCAGAGCCCACTGGTGCTCCGCTTAAAAATATTTACAGTGAAACCGAAACTGACAAGTAACACACTATGGTACAAATTCTAAACTTGCCCCAGATTTGTCCGCAGAATCGTTAGAATTTGTAGCCTGCCAGCCTGCTTAGATTATTTTGCATCAAAACCATGCAGAAGTTGTAGTTTCGTATGGCTTTGACACGTGCTCTGGTTCTAGTTTGGTTTCAGCTCTCGGTGAAATGCGAGGTTATGACTCTTTCAGTCAAAATGAAAGCGATTCTGATATTCCCCCGTGTGTAAATCCAGGCTGCTGAGTTTCCCGTGGCTCAGTTTGCAGTTTCCTTATGAAAAACTGATTAGTGCTCTGTGCTGTGCCTTCGGTGGAGGCTGCTGCTGCTGCCCAGGGTGGATTTGGGGTGATAAATGTGCCACACCTGGGACCAAAGGGGTCTTGGGGGTGGGAAGGGAGCAGGAGCTGGCTGGAGGGGTGGGAATTGGTGGAAATCAAAGGTGTGGGACCTTGTGGTGAGTGGGGCACCTGGGACAACGAGGTGGGGAACGAGGATCTGATTGGGTTCAGGTGAGTTACAGGTGGAAGCGATTGAAACTGATGGGCTGCAGGAGAAAAGGAGGCTGGGAGGGGCTGAGCCAGAGGATGAAGCTGAGTTTGCAGGTTGGTGAGTAAATGTGGGCTGCTAAAAAAAGGTGGATAATTTGTTGTGGTGGTTTTTCAAGCAGGAGAAAGGAGTGGGAATGGCTGAAAGTTGGGGGGAGACCCCAAAATACCTCTATAGTGTGGGGTGAGGAAACCTTTTGGAGAGTGAGGTGGCAGAGGGAGAGTTTGGGGTACTGAGGCTGGAAGGAGCAGGGCAGGAGAATGTTTGTGTCCCTTGTTTAAGGGAAGAGGTGGAGGAGAGGAAAAGTTCACCTGCTTGTTGTGCAACTCGTGCTTGGCTGCGCTCAGGCCCTGGGGAGTTCTGCTGCTGGTTTGGGGTGAGCCAAATGAACCAAAGCCAGGAAGCTGGGCCTGGTTTGAGATGGGTCACATTCCTACAGGCAGCAGAGCTGAGGCTGGCAGTGCAGGAGAGGTGCCCCACAAGAATTTGTGGGGTGGAAAGTGCTTGTTGTGTGTGAGCTGGAGAGGTTGGGAGTGGGCAGATTCCCCCTGGATGCTCCAGTGGGAAGGAGCGTTTGCCCTTTGATCGCTTTGGAAACAGCAGAAAACAATTCTGTGCCTCTGTGCCAAGCTGCTCTTGCAGGTTTTTTCTGGAGATGGAAGCATTTAGTGTGACAGCTGATTTTTCTCCCAGACGCGGCGATTCCGCGCGCGCCGAGGCTCAGACTCGCTGAGGAGACGGTTGATGCCGTTGTGACAGTTTGACATTCCTCAGCCGTGGGATGGCTTCCCCCCTTCTTTCGTTTCACCCTTTCATGTGTAACCCTTTCCTTTCCCTTCCCTTTGGGAGGGGGATTTGTGTTAAGGTGTTGGGGAATGCGATGGGGGCTCAGGGATTGTTCCCCTCCTGGGTGGGAGAGGGAGGAACCTTGAGGATGGGATGGAGAGAAACACGATTTGGGGTGTGCAGTGACCCCAAAGTGTGCTCTGAGGGCTTGTCACCTCCTTCTTGCCCCCACCCCATTCCCAAGGGGGTGTTCATTGTATGCTATGGTATGGGAGATGTTTTCCCTGAGGATCTTCCTGTGTGGAAGGAGGACAGGCAGAGCAAGGCAGGTGTGGAGTGTCCTTCTGCGTGCCCTCCCCCTTTGCTTTTGCTCTCCCCTTCGTTTTTTGTGTCTTTTGAAGGGGTTTTCCAGAAGCAGCCCGAGCCTGGGAAGTCCCTGGCAAAGCAGCTGCTGTGTGAGAGGCAGGTTGGAGATGGGAGGTGGGAGAAGATCTGAGGGCTTGGAGAGGTCAGAGACCGACCCCACCTGCTGTTGGCAGGGAGAATGGATCCAGCTGAAAGGGCTTTGTGAGGTTTGGTCCTTACAGCATTTCCCATCCCTCTATCCCTTGGAGATGGTCTCTGTGTTTCCTGAGGGCTCCTTCAGGTCCTGGAAGGCCACAATGAGGTCATCCCAAAGCTTCTCCTCTCCAGGTGAACAACCCCAGCTCTCCCAGCAGAGCTGATCATCCTGGAGCCTCCTCTGGACTCTCTCCAGGTCCTCCCTGTGCTGGGGCCCTGGAGCTGGAGGCAGCTCTGCAGGTGGGGTCTCACCTGAGCGGGGCAGAGGTTTGGCTGAATGTCACTTGGAGATCTGCAGCTTTTCCATCCTGCTCTTGCCCTGTGTGTGTTCCCTGTGACAGGGATGGGTGTTTTGGCAATCCAGAAATACTTTGAGGTCTTGTTGGAAGTGCTCTTACAGGTAAATAGCTGGTCCCAAAGCTCTTGACAACAAATGTGCATTATTTGCTCCCTTCACCCTCCTTCTAAATCATTTTTAAGTGCTCTTTTTGGGTGATTACCATCATCAGATTCCAGCTGTAGAAATTTCAGTAATTAGATACCACCCTCCCCAATCTCAGCCAGGCTCTGTGGAGAGCTTTGAAATAAAAGCTATTATTTAAATCCAGTTTATCTTCCTTCTCCTGATGTATTGTTTAATAGTATTTTCTTTCCCCAGCGCCAGAGCTACGGGAGGTTCAGGCTCCTTCTTCCTAAATCTGAAACCCAAAGCCCTCTCGGGGGGTTTGGCTTCCTGTAGGCTCCTGGCTCTCCCCGGTGTCCTTCCTCCTCTCTTTCTCTGCCATCTCCCCTGCCTTCCCTTCCTCAGTTTTATTCAGAGGCTCCCAGTAGCTTTCAGCCTGCCTGCTCAGGGTTAGGGAACATCTTCAGGCCCTTTTGCTGCCCTGAGAGGTTTTATTCCAGCTCAGTGCTCCTTGGCAGGGCTGTGCAGCACCAGCAGCGCATCAGCTCTGGGTCCTCTGAGCAGCTGCATCCCCCTGGAATGGGAATAAAAAATGACAAAGGTGGAGAAGGGAATCTCTGTCCCCGTCTTCTCCTTGCCCAAAGCCCCTCTGGAGCAGAGGGATCTTCTGAGGGCATCCTCCAGCTGTGGTGGTGGTTTTGTGCAGCCTGAGACCCAAAGGGAAGCTTTTTCTATTTCCACAGCTTTTCAAACAAGGAGGCAGCGAGATAAGAACTTCAAACCCCCTGAGCAACCACCCCAAAGTCTTCAGCTTGGCTGTGAAAGGCAAGGAAACAAAAAAGGTGTTAAGGGCAGAGCACTCTGTGTGGTTTTTGTGGGTGCTCGGCTTCACCCTTTTGCTCAGTGCTCTGGTGTTGCTTCTGTGTTGCAAAACTTTGCAGGGGAATTAATCAATTGAAAATTTATTTGATTCATTTTTCTGGTAATAAAATGCCAGGAATATTCTGCTCTTTCTTCTCTCCAGCAGTGCAACCTCAGCTTGCAGCATTCAGCTCAGGGCCTGTTCAAATGCCTCCTTGGGTCTAAGGGGCACTTGATAAACTGCTCCAGGCAGAGTTTTTGTGTGTGTGCAAAATGGAGTTTGGTTTTCAGGCAAGGCTCTGTGCTCTTGGTTCAGTTCTTCTTGTGGTTTGGGCATCAAGGAAAAGTTAAGACTTCTTTTAACAAGAGGAGGCGAAGACAGAAAAAGCCATATGACTGGAAAGTTTTGGATTTCACATCTTTAAATCTTTCCTGAGCATGAAAAACGGGATTCTCTCATTCTCCCACCATGACAGGCTGAGCCTGGACTGAGGGAAAGGAGCTGAGGTGCCAGGGAAATCTGGATGGAGCAAATCCCTTTGGATGGGGATGCTTGGGTGGTGGTTATTGGTACCATGTGGGGTTGAACAACCCGTGCTGGGTTTGGGGGGAGAAGGTGGAGAGGGGGGAGTTAATGGAAAAGTACAGTGAAGCACCTTCTGAGGTGAGGATAAGTATGGAAGGTCTATTAGCAGCCCTGGTAATTTGCATGTATTATGTAAAGCTCAGCTGGCAGCAGGGAGAGCTCCCATGTGAGCTGTCAGAGGCTCTGCAGTGGGAGGCAGACCTGGAGCTGCTCTGTTCCCTCCACCTGCACAGCCCCAGGAATGGCACATCCAGGTGCAACAGGGGCCTGGGCACTCCCAGATCCTGGAATTGTCCCTGGGAAGGGAAGCACAGGCAGTGAGCCCTGGGGTGCTGGGGTTTGTGCCACATCAGGAGGCCTGGAGGGTGCAGGGTCCCAGGGAAAAGCTCCAGGAGCCAGGAGAGGTGGGGCACTGTGCCCCAAGCCCAGCAGGGTGGTGATGCTGCCAGTCAGTGCCCAGAGTGGAAGCAAAGTTGTTTGAGCTGGGAGATGCAGAGTGAAAAATCCCCAAGCACGAGGCCACAGGGAGAGAGGTTCCAGAATAAGGGTTAAGGAAGAAGCACAAGCTTTGGGGGAAAAGGGATTTTTTTTTTTTTTTTTTTTACTCCCTGACCAAGCCATGGTCAAAGGGAAGGTTCCTGGAGAAGGCAGCAGGGTCTGTTACACTGAATTTAAGGCTCCAGTTTCTCTGGGCTTCAGGGAGAGGAAGCAATGACAAGCTGATAAATAACTTCCCTTTTTCCCTCCTGGGTCTGAGCATCATCTCCTGTGCTGCTGAAATCCTCTGCAGCTTCTTCAGTTTTGGCTCTTCCCTGTGTCCAGCAGCGCAGGAACTGCAGCCTGGGGGGAAACCTCAGGAGATGGAGCAGGGGTGGGAGCTGGATGGGGATGAACCCATCCCAGAGATGCTGGGGATGGGTGCAGAGGGAGCCAGACTGAGTGTGGGGAGTGTCCAGGAGAGGGAGCTGGATCCGGGATGGAGCTCTGGGAGTGCGAGCATCACCTGGCAGGTGATGGCTCAGACACAGCTGGGACCGTGGGCTTCGCTTTGGGGCAGGTGAATCCTCCCAAAACTGGGGCTGGTGCTGCTGGTTTTTCATTGTGGATGGAAATCCCAGCAGTGGGAAATGGGGAAAACCTCTTTGAAGCCTGAGCTGGGCCATCCAAAATGTGCATTTCATGGCATCTCCAACCCATTTTTTGCTGCCTGCAGGCTCGGAGAGGCTGAGCGGGATTCTGTCCATCCAGTGTGCGCTTTGCTGGAATTGCTGCTGTTTGTTTTTCCTAATTTACCCTTTCCTTGTTTGTCTCGTGCACGGCACAGGGGTCTAATTTGGACTTTTTTTAGGCAAAAACCTGCTCAGCATTTATGGGTTGGGGCAGCAATTCTGGAGCATTTAGAGGTGAATTTGATTAGCACTCTTGGAAAACTGTGCAGCAAATTGCAGTGCTAATCATGGGAAATCAAGCCACGGGGTTTTAAGGCAGAACTGGCTTTCAGTTGGCTTTTTTAAAGCCAAAAATGAAGATATTAAGTTATCTAAAGCTCAGAAAAATTTTATTTCTGCTGGTTTCATGTCAGGCTTTCTGATTACACAGTTGTGCTGAGCTGAGTGTTGGTGGAAAAATATGGGTAAAATAGAAAACACTTAATTTGTGTCCCAGAACTGATTCTGTAGTGTTTGAATCGGCTTTTCCCATGTCTCTCCCTATCCATAATTGAGTAAAATAACTGAAGAAAAATGTCTCTTATTTGTAAAATCATTCACTGTATAGGAAAGATGGATGGGAAGAGACACAACCCATTAACTCCCAACTTTATTGTGCCATCCCTGGGGTTCAGGATCTTCTGGAATCAAAGGGAACCCTCCCAGTGACCTCTGCTGTGTGCTGATGATGACTTTTAGTGGTTTTTAAATGAGAATAAAACCCATGGCTGTGTGCAGAGAGCTGGGGGAGCGTTAAGTGGATTAAGTGGAACCCACTGGAGACCTTTGTCTGGGGAATGGGACTTTCAGTCGGATTCCCTGGGGCTGCAGACTTTGGGTTGCTGCTTCAGACTTCAAAGAAATGGGAATTTGGGCTCTGATTTCACACAGCCTCTCCCCCAGTGCTCCCAGTGAGAGACACCAGATGAACACCAGGGTTGTTGTTTGCAGAATGCCAGCATTGAGATAAGGAAGGAAACAGATTTGATCATTAACCAAGGAAGATTGGGGAGGGGAACAAATTGGCTTTTTCCAGGAGCTCTGGTGCTGCTGCCCATGACGTGGCTGGTGTTTGGGTAATGTTTGAAGGATGGGTAAATTAGTGGATGCAGCCTAATCAGGAAATGTTGGCCTTCCTCATTTTTTATTTTTTTTCCCCGAGACATGGAGATTACTGGAGTTACAAACTGCAAATTGGTAACTGCAGGAGATGCCTAAAATATGAGATAATGCCTAAAAACTGCCCAGCTTTCTCTGTAGGACATCAAATGCTAGGTCTATGAGCTGTAATTAAATTGCTGATGTGCTGTTAAAAAAAGCAGCTGGCTGCTCTAAGAGTGTCCAGGGCTGGAGCAGCAACACTATAAATGGGACAGCTGTAAGGACATGGAAAAAGGAGAATTTAGGGGTGGGGAAAATGGTAAGATTTTGGATTTCCAACCTTCCAGGGTGTGAGAGGATGCAGAAGGTCAGAGCTGCTGTTCTGGCCAGTTCTGGGGGTGAACCATGAACTCAGAGAATTGAGGGTGCTCTGAGCAGCTCTGGGGTCCTCAGCACGGGAAGGAATTGGAGCAATTCCAGAGCTGGAGCCAGGCTGGGAGAGCTGGGGGTGCTCACCTGGTGAAGGGAAACCTCCAGGGAGAGCTCAGAGCCCCGGCAGGGCCTGAAGGGGCTCCAGGAGAGCTGCAGAGGGACTGGGGACAAGGGATGGAGGGACAGGGAATGGCTCCCAGTGCCAGAGGGCAGGGATGGATGGGAGATTGGGAACTGGGAATTGTTCCCTGGCAGGGTGGGCAGCCCTGGATCCCTGGCAGTGCCCAAGGCCAGGCTGGACAGGCTTGGAGCCACCTGGGACAGTGGGAGCTGTCCCTGCCATGGCAGGGGTGGGATGAGGGGATCTCCAAGGTCCCTTCCAGCCCACACCATCCTGGGATTCTATGACTCATTACTCATTATTCTATTACTCATTAATGGCGTAAATGAGTTTAAGCTGTCTCATTAACGATATTTTGATCCATGAAGTGTTTTCAATACAAGGAAGAGATTCTGGTACTTGATAGATGCCCAGGTAATGTTACATAAAGGGGGAGATCTGTTCTCCTCCAAAGCCAAGTCAGGATTTACAGAATTCCTTTGCCTGCTGCGTTGTGGTTCATAGCAGCTACAGAATCCTGGAATGGTTTGGGTTGGAAGGGACCTTAAAGATCCTCCAGGTGCAACCCAGGGCACCTTTTGTTGGGCACTGTAGTGACTGTGTTGGATTTTAATGGAGATAAGGACTTGGGAATAAATTCCTTCCAAGAATGACTTCCCTAATTTTGGATTCCAGTCCTCTCCCTCATCCTGGGTGATTCCTCACACAGTTTTTCCCTCTTTTTTTCCCCTGCAGTTGTGGCCTTCCTGGTGGCCTTTCATCAGAACAAGCAGCTGATAGGGGAGAAGGGGCTGCTCCCCTGCAAGCTCTACCTGCAGGATGTCAAGAGATACTTCAAGGGCAAGGTTGGCCTGGATGCCCTGAGCTATGCCCCCACTCTCATCTGGTTCCTGGACTGGTCTGCCATGGACAGCACCCTGGATTGCCTGGCCCTGGCTGGCCTGGCAGTGGCAGCCTTTGTGCTGCTGACTGGCTGTGCCAACATGGTCCTCATGTCCCTGCTGTGGCTCCTCTACCTCTCCCTGGTCAACGTTGGACAGATCTGGTGGGTCCTCAGTCCCTCTGCTCTGCTTTTCCCTCGTGCTGTTTGTGGTACACATTGATTTTTCCTGGTGCAGTTTGGATTTCCAGTCTAATTTGTGATTGTATCCCTGGAGGAATGTGAGATAAGGGCAGCACCTGGCAGGGATGATTTATGGGCACAAATGATTTATGGAATGTCCCAGCTCTGTCTTAGCTGCGATATCTGCCCTGAGTTCTCCTCTGCTTATTGGTGCAGGGTGGGATTTGATGATCTTCATTCTGTAATTCCTTGGCCTTCCACACTGTGTTATCCCAGCTGTGCAGTGCTTCCCCCCATGGCTGTTGAAGGGAATTCCCTCAATCATTGTTTTTTAGGGTGATTTCTCAGTTTTCAGCTCTGTCCAGGAGAGAGCTGCAGTTCGGTGTTTCACACTAAGCACAGAAAGTTTGTGGGGGGAAAAGGAGAAACCCTGACTCCTGTAAATCACCCTGCTGCAGGGGAGGGCTCTGCTGCTAAAATAAAGGGTTTGGCTTGTCCTTGTTCTTGTTCAGGCCCCAAATGCATTGTTTGAAAGGGAATGTGCCCTGAAAACCCCAAATTTCATCAGGTCACCTCCTGAGGTGCCTCTGCCTGCAGCTGCGCTCGTGTGGAGGGAGAAGTTTCTGCCATCAAGAGGTGCCCAGGGAGATTCTTCCCAAATGTTGTGGCTTTACAGCAGGGCACCTTTTCCCCAGATGGGCTCAGTGGGTTTGGTTTAAGGGTTTGCATGTGCTGCCCCGTTCATTCCCATCCTACTCCGGCTGGAATGTCAGTGGGTGAAGGAGAGCAGCCTCTGAAAAGCTCCATTCTCTGAGCCCTTAACTCAGCACCAACCTAAAGCTGGGAGACCAAGCCACAGAGCTGGACAAATAACTCAGTGGATGATTTTCCATTGCCTGTTCCCAAATTATTCCAGGATTTCTTGTCTATTTTCTAGATGTTTTAATGTGGAAGGGCAGGAATTCAAGCATCCTCCTGCTCTGGCTTCCAGGGGTACAGGAGCAAAACCTGGCTGTGATCCTTGACGTGTTCCTCTTTGTGTTTCTGTTTGGAGGAGAGAAGGGAAAAAATCCCAACAGCTTCCCCCTGAAGCTACCAAGGTTTTGAGGCTGAGCTCTGGAGCTGCAGTGACTCCAGGGCTGGAGGTTTGATCTGTTAATTCCTGGAGCAGTGGGATAATTAAGACAGGCTCTCTTCATTAGTGCCCACAGCTCTCTGGAGTGCTCCCTGTGCTGGTGCTGTGCTGTGGAGCTGTTGTAGTTTTATTAAAAAAAAAAAAAAACACCTGGAATGTGGTTTTTTTTTCCATGTCTTGGGGCAGTGGGTGCTGTGCTGCTCCTCTGCTCCCATTTTCCTGTGACAGTCCTGCAGAACTCCTGAGGTTGTCTCAAAATAATTCCAGTTGTGCCTGGTGAGCTCTGAGTGGCTGTTTTGGCACCTTTTTTAAGGAAGAGGCAAAGGATACAGAGAGGAGCCTTTTCCTCTCCTCACCAGCCCTTATCCAAGCCCCAGTTCCTGAGCAGGAGAGGCTCAGGGATGAGTGCTGGGGTCCTCTCCCAGCTCCAGGACAATGATCCTGGCAGGAATGACCCTGGAGCCTGTTGTGCTTGAAAGGAATTGACTCCCCAGAGTTGAGATGAGGATGGATTATTTTAATTTTTTTTCCCTCCTTTGCTCCTTGAGATTTTGGGGGGGGGGAATTTAGCCTGGTGTACACCAACAACACACCAAGGGGGAAGGGGTAAGAGAAAAGGGGGGATTAGAGGTGTTCCCTCAGCTGCTTTTCCTCTTAATTTCAGTATTAAACAGGAAATGAGGTGGTTCTTGGGAAGAGCTGAGGGAGAAGACTCCAGCTCATTCAGCTGTGGGCTCATTTTCCATCAGATCCTCTGGAATGGGTCAAACCCAGATTATTCCAGTGTGACATGGAATTCCCAGGGCAGAGGGGTGCTGGCTGCTTCCAGTGCAGGGAAACCCAGGGAAGGAACAAAGCAGAGCTCACTCAATGCTCCCTGTCCTTCAGCAGTTGTGGTGCTGCAAAGGGAGGAGCTCAGAGTACCCAAAATCTGTGGTATTGGCCCTAAAACCAAGGCTGGCCTTAAAACCAAGGCTGGCTTTACATCCCCTCCTCACACGGGTTTCTAGGTGGGGTTAGATGGGGCAGTGATTCTCTTGCTCCCAGTCTGGGGCAGGCTGAGAGCTTTTGATGGGTTCTGTTGCTTCTCCAGAGCACCTGAAGAGAGCCCAGCTGTCCTGAAGTGGGGAGGACAATGCCAGGCATTCCTGCCTGGAGTGATGAGGCAGCCCAGCAGAGAAGTCTCTGAAATAGGCAGGAAATTCCTCCTCTGGCCCAAATATATTAAAAAAATCCTTTGTGGCTGAAAATGAAAACATTATTTTGATATTTTTTGTGCAACCCTGCTGTCCCTATTCACTGACCAACCTGGGCTCCTGTGAGCCACCCCCGTGGGCTCTCCCCATCCACCAAAATCCTCTGCTGAGCCTCCCTGGGAAGCCCCTCCAGGGGAGATGCAGCAGGATCAGCAGGAATAGAGCTCTCTTCTCTGGGCCAGAGAGGGACAATTTATTCCTTTTATTGCCCTTTTGTCTATTTTAATTTTAAATGTCCCTATTTGTTTTGGGCTGCTGAAGGAGCAGCTCTTTCAACTGCTGCCCAGCTGGCTTGGGCTCAGCCAGGGGAAGCTTCAGAAGAGCAAAGTGTGGCCTTTGAAGGGCAGGACACGTTCCCTGCCTGCCCTGGCCCCACCTGGCAGCTGGGGAGCATCCACCAGCTTGGGGACAGCACAGCTGAGGGCTTGGAGGGGCTGAAACCTCTCAAAAAACTGTTCCTCTGAGCTGTTTGCAGGATGAGGAGTGATTGAGCAGCCTAAAATCCCAAGAAGCAGGCCCAGCTTGTGGCCCTTGGCTTTGCCACTTTGTTGTCCTTGACTCTCAGCAGCCTGAAATAAGATTGCACTTTGGTGGTTCTCACGGTGAAGTGACCTTGCAGAGAAATTGATTTATTTTGGTGTCTGGAAGTGTGGGGTGGGGATTGCCAGTGCTTTCCACCTTGAAATGTGGTGGTTTTTGTCATGCTGGGTTTCCCAAGCCAGCTGTGGGTCTGTGCAGACTAAACCTGGATGTGTTTGGGGTCAAGGCCACCCATGTGATGGTGTCACACTTCCATCAGAAGCTCAGTGTGTCTGCCTTAAAATACCGGATTTTTTTTTTCTTTTTTTCCCCATCTGCCACTTTGAACTTTTTCCTTTTGAAGTAGGAGACTGTCAAGAAGTTCAAAATCTGCCAGGGCAGAGGAATATTTAATATCTGACCTGTTGGGTGAAGTGCCAAATCATGATGTTCATTTTAACCTCGATTATTCCTGTCATTTTTGCAGTAGTGAAATAGGAGTAAAGTGATAGTAGTCAGTTTGAGTCCAGTAGAAGCTGTTTAAAGATGTTTTAAAAAGATTTTTGTGGCAATTTCTTATAGCCCAACATCCATTTTGCAGCTTGTCCAGAGTGCAGCCCCACTGGCCCCACACAAATGTCTTTGCCTTTCTCCCCACTTCCCTCTGAAAATTCCTGTCATGGGTTTTCATCCATTTAAACCAGAATATGGGAAAAGCTTGGTTGGTTTAATCAAAATCCTCATTGCAGGTGACCCCAGGCAGCCTCCATTTGTGGTGTGGGATTGTGTTTGTGGGGATGAGCAGGACAAGCTCTGGGGGAGAGGCTTCCAGCAGGAATTAAATCGGTTTTTGTACCAGAATCATTAATGCACTTCTAAAATAACTGAGTGATTCTGGGATAAATTCACTTTTATCCCCCAGTAAGGTGTCTCCAGAGAGCTATTACATTTTCTTATAGAAACAAACTTTTCAGCCACTGTGCCACTGATCTCCTGTTTCTTCTCCTGTTGTTTCCTCCCTTCCAGTATTTCCAACTGGCATCTGAAAACCCTTCCTTCCCCTGGGTTATTGTGTTCCCAAAGCTCACTGCCCATTGTCAGACAGCACAGATTAAAAAAGAAAAAAAAAAGCTGGAATTGTGAGATTTTAAATCCTGTTGCCTTTATTTTCTTTCTAGATTCTGGTTGACTTACAGGAGCTCAAGGGAGTAAGTTATACAAGGCAATAAATAAAATGTTATAGCACGAGGTGGCTGCAAGGTTCTTTTTAGTGGGGTCTCCCCTTGTGGAAAAGGGTGGTGCAGCAGGGATTTGGGGGGCCAGAGAGAAGGACCAGGCAGGGATTTGGGGGGCCAGAGAGAAGGACCAGGCAGGGATTTGGGGGGCCAGAGAAGGACCAGGCAAGGATTTGGGGGGCCAGAGAAGGACTAGGCAGCTCCTTTTTATCCTGCAAGGAATAGGAAATGTGCCCTTTGAAGCCCAAAAAATTGCCCAGAGGGGAGGAGATGCCTCAGTTTCTGCCCCCGAGTTCCTGGTGGTTTTTCACCTTTAGCTGCTGGAAGAGAGCAGCTTGGAAGTTTCACATTAAAGGAGATTTTGGAAGGTCAAGTGTGCAGCAGGTCAGGCAGGCTTGGCTCTGAGGCAGGTGGTTTAATTGCAATTAAATGAGTGTCCTCAGGAGTTCATCTGCAACAGAGAAAGAGGAAGGGCTGGAGTGTGGTGGAGGGTTTGTGGGGTTTATTCTCATTAAAAAGCACTTGAACCATGCAGGATTTAATCAGGGTGAGCTGAGGGCTGGGTCAGGCTGAGCTCCAGTGGGGCTCAGGAGATGCTCAGGGAGTGTTTTCCCTCTCCAGGAGCATCTGAGTGGCCATTAAATCAACCTCTTCCAGTGCTTTTACCTCTTAATTTTCTACACCTTTGGGTTCTGAGATTTTAGGTGCTTTGTCCAGAGTGATCCATCCCAGTAAAAGTTGGAGACAGGTCTTTGAGTTTCTTACTCCAGGTTGGAAAGCAGCTAGGGTGTGAATCAGGGCTGGATTTGGCAAAACATTCCCACTTTTAAGCACTTTTGTTTGTGACCCTTTGATGGTGAGAGCACAGGAGTGTGGATGGGATCATCCTGGAGTGGTTTGGGTTGGAGGGGAATTTAAGGATGATCCCATTCCACCTCTATCCCAGCTCCATCCCTCTGCCCATCCTGGGGTTTCCTCTAGCCTGGGGGAGCCCTGTCCTGAGCAGCAGATGAAAAATCCCCCTTGGAGCTCCCAGCAGCCCAAGGCAGCAGGAATCAGTGGGTTTTTAAGCAGTTTGGATAATTCAGAAAGACTTTTCTTTTGGGGGAAAAAAAGGGGGTGTCACTTCTGTGGGATTGTTTGTGGGGATGAGCAGGACAAGCTCTGGGGAGAGGCTTCCAGCAGGAATTAAATCAGTTTTTGTACCAGAATCACTAATGCACTTCTGAAATGACTGAGTAATTCTGGGATAAATTCACAGTAAGGTGTTTGAAAAATCAGGGGCTGTGAAGAAAGGAATGGCAACCTGGGTGTCCTGGGTTTTATCAGGACACATGGGGAGTTCTCAGGGATCACTGCACAGGCAGGAATGGATGTGGCAGCTGTGCTTGACAGGGTGACCTTGGCAGGGACTCCCCATCAGTCTCTATCCTGCTTTATCATGTCTGGCAGTGATACAAGCTTCTACTGAGGGGCTGTAATTCTTAACTGAGACCAGCTTTCCATTCAGGTTGGAAGTGGAAGCAGAAATTCCTGCTGTGCCTGAATCCAGTGTCCAGTTTTGTGTATTAAAAAGAAATATCTTGACATAAATCTCATTACCAAACCATCTCGGTGCCTTTGCTAAATTGGAGGTTTTTAGAACCTTGTAAACAGAACTCTTTTTGCAGCCTGGCTTTATTTTCCCAGCTCTCCAAAATACCCCAAAAACAACACCTAGAAAAGTTAGAATATCTCATTCCTTAATCAGGCCTTGGCAGGGAAGCTCAGGAATTTCTTTGTTATCTCAGCCTCGCATCCCTTTTTGCTCGGAGCTGCCCTCCCTCTGTCCCCAGCAAGAAAAGATGATCTCTGCAAACATCAAGCCAGAGTTGCAGGATCTCAGGGGGTCATCCTTCCTGCCCAGGAAGCTGCTTTTTGGCACTTCCTCCCCGCCCAGAAGAGAGGGAATGGATCGGTTTCAAAGAATGCTGAGAGCAGCCCTGAGCACTGGGGATGACACATTAATGAAAACAAAGATTAATTCCATGTGACACCGCTGCCTTGCAGCACAACTGGGAGCTAATGAAGCTAATGAGAACCATATTTGGGGTGAGAGATGGAAATTGAATCGTGGCTGATGGCAGAAATGAATCACTGAATGTTTCCCCCTCCCTCCCAGCGTGAGGAAGGTTTTCCCCTCCTTGCCCTGGGTTGGGATTGGGGTTGGGGTGGGAGCAGCCCTTGAGAGGTCCCAGTGGGGTCTGCTCAGCTGGGCTTTGGGGTGGGTGGGCAGCAGGAGCTGGTCCATGGCTGGATTGGTGCTGCAGAGCTGGAATGTGGGAGGTTTCTGGTCCTGGGTGAGGTGAGTGCAGGTGGCACTGGGCAATCCCAGTCTGCAGAGGCCAGCCCAGAGAGATTCATTAATGCAATTAAAATTATGTCATATTTATAATGCATCAATGCATTATATATATATATAGTATTATATTACATGTGCCTTTATATGGCATATATATTATATGCAATATATATTGCATATATATGCAATATAACTGCATATATTTCTATGCATTTATTAAAAAAAGGCAATTTAATGTAATTAAAGGATTCATCTTTTAATCAACCAATTACTGACATCCTGTTTTCCTGGGGTTTTACCTGCAGAACCTTTCTGCTGGTAGCAGCAGGATCACAGCAGTGCTCAGGGGGTGATTCCCACTTGTTCTGGTCCTGGATGTGTCCAGGCTGCTGCTGATCCTGGGGTTTTCTGCAGTGTCCAGCTGTGCTCCTGCTGCTGGGGCTCATCCCGGCCCAGGGATGCTCAGCCTGGGCTCTGCTCCCATTTTCCCTCTCCCTGGGCTCAGTGTCCAGCCCAAGGAGCAGCTCCCAGTGGGATTCTCAAAGCTGCCACCTGCTCTTGGCTCTGGCAGGATTTGACCAAAGCAAACCCCGCTGGAGTCTGACAAACTGTGCAGCCACCCTGGGCAGGCTCTGGAGCCATCTGTGGCTTTGGGAAGGAGCATGGGCAGAGTTGTGGGGCGCTGGGGCTCAGCTGCATCTTTCACATTTGCTCTCCTGATCTGTCCTTACCAGGGGAGTGATGTTTTGGGAAGAGCCGGGTGGGTGCACAGGGTGGGACATCCCATTCCTCACATCCCATTCCTCACCCCCTGCTTGGCTCCAGCCCTGCCCAGGCACCTTTCCCAGCACGAGGAAGAAACCTCCTCCTCCTCCTCATCCTTTATTTTTAACATTAGCCCCGTTCCTCCCATTTCAATGTGGATGTTGTAATTACAGAGCACAGAATCCCAGCTTTTAGAGCTCTGTGACCACAAGAAACTGAATCCAGAAGCCAGACTGGTTTCATTTGCTCCCATTCCAGCTGATTTCCTCCCCCCACCATGGCTGTGCAGTGCTGAAGGCTTGGCAGGGACCAAAACCAGCTGTCAAAAAGGTTTCTTACCCCCACACTTTTGAGTTAATGATGTTCTGAAATTAATGGTGCACCAGACTAATCCTGGATCTCATTTGGATGGATTTTGCCAGGGATGTTTCCCAACTGGGCTGGGGAAATGAATCCCCAGGTCCCAGAAAAAAAAAAAAAGATGGAAAAACACCCCAAGTGTTTACAGCTTTTTACAGCTTTAATTTGGTTGGTATATTGTGGTTTTCCAGCGAGCTTTCAGTAACTTTTGGAAGCTGTGGATGAGCTTTTCCACTGCTCAGGGCCAGGGAAGTGGCAGTGTCTGGGTGTCCCCTTGCTCTGGAGGTGGCTGTGGGCACAGGAGCGGCTCCAGCCTTGGCACAGGGGGGAAAGCTGAAGGAGCTGAGTTGGATTAGCTGAGGGAAAATTTAAAAAGCTAATTAAAGTAATTAGCTGAGGGAAAGGAGACAGAGATAAAGTGTGTGAAAGAAGCAGAGAGGTTGGAACCCTGGCACAGAGGGGTTGTGGAGTCATCCCTGGAAGTGTCCCTGGACAGGGTTGGGAGCACGTGGGACAGTGAGAGGTGGCCCTGCCCATGGCAGGGGTGGCACTGGGTGGGATTTGGGCTCTTTCCAACCCAAACCATCCCAGGATTCTGTTCTCTGTCCTGTGTCCCTGGGGACAGGACCAGGAGCTGCTGGTTTATGTGCTGGGAGGGAAGATCCAGGTCAGGTTTAAGGAAAAGCCTCCTGAATGTGCACATGGAATAATCCCAGGCTGGGTGCCTGGAGAGGGAGGGGAAATCTCAATTTCTGCCTGGCCAGGTGATTCTCTTACAATCCTATCCTGGGCCAGGTGCATTTCCCACATTTTCTGTACTTCCATGGCTTAACCCTTTAACACCCTGCTGGATCTGTGGCAGGTGGCTCATGCAGCTTTCCCTGTCCCTGGAATTTTGGGAGGAAGCTCCTTTTGGTTGTCTGCTGTGACCTGGGGCTGCTGCAGGGTAGATGATCCCCCTGGGATGGAGATGGAGATCCATCCTTCCCTGCCAGAGGGAAGACCTGTGGAGTTAAAATGCCACATTCCCAACCTTCCCAGCTCACACTGGAGCTCCCACCTTGTGGAGACCACCTGGAAACCTTCTGGGGACCAAATCCTGGTGGAGAATAGAAAATATGCCTGTACCCATAACTTCTCCCTCATCCCAAGCTCCAGAGCCCAGGGAAGGAGAGGGATTTGTGATGGAATCATCCAAGCTGCCATCTGGGATCACTTTCCATGGGGATGTTCTCTGTGGGGAGCAGCAGTGGGAGCTGTTAACACCAGCTGCAGATTTAGGGATGAGCAGGGAATTCTCCTGCCTGTGGGAATTCAGCTGGAAGGAGCTGGTGGTGTTGGGCACTGCTGGAGTGGAGCTGGTTTTATTCTGGTTTTAGTACAAATTCAGCTGGATTTTCCTCAGAACGTCCAGAATTTATAGATGTGAAACAAACAGAGTTTATAGATGTAAAGGTAAAACCTGCCTGGTTTATCCTGTTTTTAATGGACTCTGTTTGGAATATCTTTTTGGGAATGTTTTACAGGTTTAGAGACCCCTGTCCCAAACAACCCCTGCATTAAATAACCTGAGCAGCTCTGGGGCAGCTGAGTGGAGAAGGAAATGTGAATTTATGGGGCAAGTCTGGCTGATGAGCTCCTCCTCCAGCAAATAAAACCCATCCTCCCCCATGCTTTGCATGCAGGAAAAAAGGAATTCTCTGGAAAAGGTGGCATTTTGTGTCGGGTGGGGAATTCCTGCTCCCTGGAAGGTTTTGCAGAGCTGTGTCCTCAAACCCTTGACAGTGGGAAGTGTTTTCCTTGGGAATAACGGGGTTCAAAGCAGGTTTTGCTCTCAGTTTTTACTTTCCAGGAATATACTGAAGCTAGAATTAATCATCAGGACAAGGTGGTGAAAACAATTTAACTCAAATATTAAATGATGTTTATGATTCCCAGCTGATCCAGGCTATGTGGGACATGGGTTTTCCTCCCCTGACATGTCAGGGCTAAAAATGTTGTCTCTTCCAGCAGAAAACAGCCCTGACATCACTTTTTAATGGGAATTATGCAATCCAAGTGGAATATACTTTGAATGAGCAGAATTTCTGCATTTGACGACGTGCAGATCAAAAGTTCTGCTGGTGAAATTTACCCCCAGGCCTGTGATATCAAATCCATGTTTTTCCTTATTATCTGTTGGGAATGTTTCAAATACCAAAATGTGGGGGGAAAAAAAACAAACCCACACATTTTTTAATAAATACTTCTGTTAACTCATTATAGCCACCTTGAAAAGGAAAACTGGTGATTAAATTCTAAACCCCCAACCTGAAATCTGTGGGAATTGGGTACCTGCCCTGCTTGTACCTATTAAAATCTAAGAAATCCCTGCAAGAATTCCTGCTGCTTTTATGGATTCAGAGTGGGCCATTTGGTTTGGTTTCCTTGGCATTTGTCTCGCAGGCGTCTTCAGAGAAATAAATCCACAAGTGTTTGCCTGTCATCACATGACGGGGCCAGGAGCCTGGATTGATGTAATCAGCACCAGACACACGTCAGAAAACTTCATGTGGTTCAGCAAAATACAATATTTTATTAATTCCTCATTTGGGGGGGGGGGTGTTTTAAATGAGCCTCAGGGGGTTCTTAGCTTGTGCCAAGAAATGAGAATGGTTCCTGTGAGTTGGTGTTGAGCAGCACCAGGAGCGGGGTGGAGATCAGCAGAGTGAGGTTCCCTTAATGACAAATAACTTCATAAAAAGCTGCTTTTATTATTCATTAAATTACAAATTATCCTTCTTTTTTTCTCTTTATACATCAGTAAAGCTGTAGGAAATTGTTGTTAAATAATGGTGTAAAATATTGAGGTTGATTGGTTCAAAAAACCATCGATGATGAGTATAAAATGCAACTTATTCAGGATATTTTCAGTCATAGCAAATCCTTCTAAAAATCTTTGAAGCCTGGTGTGTTTCTTAGTATTGGGGTGGGTTTTTTTAAGTTTAGTTTAATATGCTGCAAATACAAACACATATAAATAAATACAAATAAATGCAAATACAATATAAATAAATACAAATACATATAAGTTAAAAAATACAAGTACATAAAAATAAATTACAAATATGTATAAATAAACAAATACACATACATATTTATTTTTATATATTTGTAATTATTTAGAAGTTCAAATAAATAAGTACAAATACATATAAATAAATACAAAATTCCTGATGTGGGGTTGAAGCCATGCTGGGAATAAACACAATTTGAAGAACAGCATCTTAAAACTTGCTCAGCTTTGGGACTAAAAGTCAGTTTTAATCAGAATTGGTAATTTTGCAGAAAATCACTGTGATGCAGCTGAGGCTGAGGGGAATTGCAGTGGGAGAAGCAGGAGCAGCCCTTCTGTGTCCCAAAGAAAGGGGGCAATTCCTTGGAGTGCTGAGCAGCCCAAAAATTCAGGAATTTTCTCCTCTTCCATTTCCGTTTTCCCATTTTTGGTACGTTTTATGCAATTCAGGACTTTTCTGTACTCCCTGACAGCGTTTTGAAACTCCAAATATTGGAAGTGAGGAACAAAACCAACACAAGACATCATTCCCTTGAATTTATCAACCCCAATTTTAATTCTTTTGCTTTCTCTTCATTATGTTTTGCAGGTATTCCTTTGGTAAGTGACTAAAAATGAGCCAAAAGCTGCAGTAATATTTTGTTGATGCATTTGTGGGTATGTAGCTTTTCCATTATTCCAGCTTGTCCTGCTCTTCCTCTGGCATGTTTAAATTTTTTCTTTTTCTCTTTTGCCTGGCATATTTAATTTTTTAAAGGGTATTTTTATTAAGTTTATTTTTTGTTAAGCTTTTGATTAAATTTCATTGCATTTCTTTCTACCCACGTGCCCTTAAAGAAAGGAAATTTTGTAAATTGAGGCTGAGGAGAGTTGATGGAAAGGTCATGTTTGAGATGAAGGGAATGAAGGACATTCCTGGGAGGGAATCTCTTTCTCCAAATTCCTTTTCCACAGGTGATTTGGATATCAGGAACCTCTTACTCCCATCATGGGCTTTTTCCTGGGCTGAGCTGTACGTGTTGCTCTCTTGGAGGTTGGATTTTTTTTTCCCAGTTGGATTTTTTTGCAGTTTTCCAACCCATTCTTAAATGGAAGTTTATAGCATTCCTCCTTCTGGTAATATTAGGAAAACTGCTGATTTTCTGGGAATGACTGCCATGGACTAACACCTTAAATCAGCCTTTTTTAGCTGTGTTTTCTCCCTTCAGGGATGGCATGGGGTGGGTGGGTGGAGAAGGACTCTGGATCATGGCTGGAAGTGGGATTTGCGTTCCCAGCTTGTCCCAGATGGGATCTGGTTATTCAGAAAGAAGGCAAAAGAATGGTCAAACTCCATTTGTGTGTTCCCAGGGATGCTGGATCCCTTTTCCTTCTGGGAATTGTAGCTGTCTTCTCATTCCCCATGGAATGTTCTGGAATTCAAGTTGCTCCTTGAAATGTCTGAGGGCTTCTGGGAATGCTGAGGTGGAGACCAGAATATGGAGGATCCTCCTTTCTGCTCCTTGAAGCATTCCAGATAATTCTTCCCTGTTGAATGTGGATATTTAATCCAGGACAGCACAAACCCAGAGGACTGGACTGGAGCTGCTCATCCTCTGAGTGCGTTGCTGATGGGTGTAGAAAAATGGTTTGTTTGTGTTGTTTTTCAAGTGGTGTTTCATATTTTTTTGGCTTTTCCTTGTGTCCCAAGTGGAGATCCCCCTCCAAGGAGCCCTTTGTACCCAGTGGGGTCTCTCCCTTCCCCGTTTTTGGCGTGAGGGCTCCTTCGGAATGAGATGAAGGAGATGTAAATCTGCAGTTCCTTTTGTCAGAATACAGGAAAACCACAATATTTTTGTTATAATATAGCTGAAACAACAACATTGTCATCCATTGCTGGGGCAGTACATTAAATATTGCTGAGCTCTGGAAGCCTCATTCTTTGGGAGCATCTACTTCAAAGCAAGATCCTTAAAAAAAAAGAAATTCCTGGAGAGTTCTTTGTAAGTGCTGACTGTTTCCTATCCCCCTCCAGGAAGTGAGGGGTTTTTGGGTTTTTTTTTTTTTGCTACATCTCAGGATGGATTTTGGTAGCCTCTATTCAATCTCCAGGCTGTCCCTGTGAATTTTAAAGAACTCCAGAGCGTGGAAATAACAACAAGCTGTGGGATCAGCTGGTATTGCCACAGGTTTTGCTCTTAGTCCTGGTAGGGAAAAGTGATTAAAAATCCTCCTCACTGGAGGGAAGGAGCAGGAAACCAGGAATGCAGAGCCCCAGGCTGGGCTGTTCATCCCTGGAAGCTGAGGAGCTGCTCAGGGATGAAGATCCTGCAGTGGGCATCAGCCAGGCCTGGAATCAGCTGAGCTGGGACTACTCTAGGCTTAGCTTATTCTGTGATGTAAACCTGGCTTTGGAGTCAGCAGGGTGATGAGGGCGCCTGGGTCCTTCCCTGGGGATGGGCACAGATCCAGAGCTACATCCACTTTTCCACCTTATTTTTGGAAGGGCACTGTTCTGGTGAGGCTGTTACTGGACAGATTTTTGGGATTGGATGGATTTTTGGGATGGATGGATGGATGTGCTGCCTGCCCTCACTGGAGCACAGCTGCAGGACCATGCTGCTCCTCCAGAACTTTCCTGGTTCTCCATCCTCAGCCTAAATCTCCTCCTGGAGTTTTGCTGTTCCAAGGCCTTTCCCTCATGTTCTCCCTGGTGGAACCCCTGTCCTGGTGGCCTGGCCTGGCTCAGCTCTGCCTCTCTCTCCAGGTTCCCTCTGTGCTGCTGGGATTAGAAATTGCTGCTTTATCCTTCCTGAAAATTCAGGAGCTGTGTTCTCCTGGCTTGGAATGAGCCCAAACCTGCCTCAGCAGGTCTGTGGTGGTGCCACCTTGGCTGATTCTGGCCCTGGGTTCTCTCCTAGAGCAGGAGGAAGCTTCTGCCTGAGATACCCCCAAGGACTCCTTTCTTTCCCAGTGGAAATCTGATTCCATGTAGGGAATTATTATCCCTGCTCCAGCAGAGGCTTGGAAAAGGTGCTGCTCTTTCCCAGGCTTTCTTTTGACTCTTTTTTTTCCTGCTCTGCCTTCTGGTTTTAAGGAACCCCAGATATTCAGAAGAAACTTTGAGGGTCCTGAGTCTGTCTTGGCTAAAAAAAAAGGTGGCACTGGGGAGCTAAAAGCAGGAAAGCTGCAAGGATGGAATGAGTTGTAGTGGATCTGTGTTGAGTGAAAACTCAGGGAAAATGAGGTCACTGTCCAGAGAGATCCAGAATTATCCCAGTGGTTTGGGACCCTGTTCCCAGCAAGGAGCAGGCAGGAAGGGCAGGAATGCCTCTGCTGCCCTCGTGGCTATCAGTGGGATCATTAAACAGAAGGGATGGAGGAGCAGCTGATCCCATTTGACTCCTGATGCTCCAGAGTGTCCTGTGTGGAGCCAAAGCAAATGTTTCCTTAGGGATCATTCCAGAGAGCCTGGCTCCTGCTCTCCTTGCAGGCCAGAATTAGAAGCACATTTTAAAAGCAGAATTTTTTTCCCCCCTTCCTCCCCCAGTAAACTTCCTCGTTAATTTTGGTGTGGAGAAAAGACAATCCCTGAACAAACTCTGGAGGTTTTTTCCCCGTTATCTGTAAACATGGAATGAGCAAATATCTGAGTTCCTACCCAAATGCCCCCCAATTTGATATTGCATCTATTAGCTCAGAATTTGAGCTGAAGTGTGTTTTGATTAGAAGTAGAATAAAAAGTTGAGAGCCGAGTATTTGTAATTCTCCATCACTTGTTAAATCCTCACTCTTTGCTTCAATGCAAATTGTTCCAAGGAGGATTTTCTTTTAAAAGGTCTTCAGGGATCTCGAATTTTAGATGTGCATTGACATAAAATTAAATGTTCGAGTGCACAGCTGGGGTTCTGGGTGGGATGGAGGAGCTGTTTCTGCTCTGTGAGTGTTCCCAGGGAAGGGGGGAAGTTTTCCTTTAGCTGCTCCAGCCTGGAGAGCAGCTCTGTGGTCATGGAGGAAAACGAGAGGAAAATGCAACAACCGAGGTCAAACTTCAGGGGTGCAGGTCCAAAGCTTGGCTTAAGGTGGGGATGGGCTGAGCTCTGCTCAGAGCCGAGCTGGAGATTGCTGCAGACCCCTCTGCAGTGGGGGAGGCTGCCCAGGAGAATTCCCTTATTTTGAAGGCTTTTTGTGGCTGCTCCATCCCTGGGAGAGTCCAAGGTCAGGCTGGAGGGATAGAGGGAAACTGCCCATGGCAGGAGATGGAGCTGGACCAGCCTGAAGCTCCCTTGCAGCCCGGTCCAGTGTGGGATTGTGTGATGTTCCACAGGATCCCCAGGCTCTGGTTGCGTGGGGAGACCCTGGCAGCAGGACATGGGGTTGGGCTGTTCCATGTTATTCCCAGAGAACTCTGCTGCATTCCCAGCAGGACACCCCGGCAATGGCTGCACACCCAGCTGGCCATCGGCTGCTCTTTATTCACCCCCCACACCAGGATGGGAGGGCTGGAGCTGCTTCCCAACCATTCCTGCCTAATATTGGGATCTGCTGTTCCTATTGCTGCTGTAAGAGTGGGAAACTTTTCTCTCTGTCTTATTAAATCTATTTTTCAAGCTGTCACTTAAGCAGGTCTAGTGACAGAGTCGGATGTTTATGTGGCCCTGGACACTTGAACTCTGGTGTTTTCAATCACAACAGCACCTTTTGCCAGCCGGTCTGAATTAAAAACTCCCCCTGACCTTTTACCCCCGGCCCTCTTAAATTCATGCTTTAAAAACAGCTTAATGAGGGGTTTACTGGCCCAATTGGAAGTTTTTATTAAAACCTATTAGTGAGCTGGAGTAGCCTGCCTGAAGGAAACGATTAGGCCCGAGCAGCTCAGCTCAGAGCTGGCCCTTAGCCACTCCAGGTTTTCCCTAAACTGCTTCCAGACCCACGTTAACCCCAGTGCTGCAGCCTGCACGGAATTCATATCCTCTGCTTTAATTTATGCCTTGTCTGATTCCCTGCCCAGCCTCACCCTGTGCTTGGGTTTAATGTTGTTAGGCCTGCATTAAAGGGCAGCGGGGCCTTGGCTTGAGCCAGGCTCATCTGGGAGCCTGGTGGCTGAGATCTGCTATCAGAAACCTGCCACAGCCAGGCTGCAGGAGCCTGTGGCTGGGAACACTGAATAGGCAGGGCCATGAGCCACATTGCCTCTCTTGAATTCCTCATTTCTTCCCAGAACATTCCCTGTTTGGCATGGAGAGCTGCTGCCCGTTCCCTTGTGTGCTAACCAGCATCAAAGGCAGCTGTTCCCAGCAGAACTGGAAACAAGGTTTTGGTTCAGGGCCTGTAAAGTGGGGCTGAGAAATATTTCCAGGGGAAAAAATAAAGATGTCAGGCTCAGAGTGAGGAAAACACCATTACTTCCCCCTGGATAGGGGAAATGTCCCAAAATCCTCTGCTGGCCCAGGGAGGAGGTGTGGAGCTTGCTTGGGCACAGCCACGATGCTCCCATGGTCCTGGAGAAGCTTTCCATGAGGAACATCCCAGCACCATGGGAGCAGCTGGGGTTTGAGGTGAAATTGGGTTTTCTGGAGGACACAGGAGCTGCAGGGTGGAAATCCCAGCTGGCTTCTGCTGTCAGCTTCCAGTTGGATCTCAGCTTGTTTTCTCTGAGTCTGTGTTTTATGTTAAAAATTAGGCCAGTGGTTCTTGTCTGTCTTCAAAATAAACCTTACAAGGCTGCTGAAGCTTTGGAGATATTATCTCCATGTTCTTCTCTCCATGGATTTGAGGGATACAGGCCAGAGCTCCAAATTTTCAGGAAGAACCTCCAGTGGAAGGTGGCCCTGCCCGTGGCAGGGGTTGGAATGGGATGGGATTTAAGGTCCCTTCCAACCCAACCATCCCATTTCTGTAAAGCCAAACCAAAGGTTAAGATTGGGACTCTCCCTTCCAAAACCTGGTTTTAGCCTGGAAACGAACCAGATTCCCTCCTAATAAGACAAAAGTAGCAAATTAATGGGGGGAAAAAACCAAGATGTTCCCAATGTGCCAACCAGTCTGCTCTTTAATTGACAAATATTTCAGTTCTGGGATGCACCTTGAGCATGATAAAGCAGAAACAATCCCAGAACTAAAAGCAGCTGGTCCCTCTCCACGCCCCATGCTCCCCCAGGGTCACCTCCTGCCTGGATTTCTCCTGGCACATGGCTGCACCGACCTCACCTCAGTGCATTTAAAAAAGAATGTTTGAGGAAAAATCTGCCATTAAAGTTATTACTGTAAAGTAGTGCCTTTGATTGCAGCAATTATGCAAATGAGCTGAAGGGATAAAATACTCCTTAACGAGGCCTGATGGAAATGGTGGTGCTGGAAGGAGTGCAGAACTTCTCCAAAGAGCTTTCCATGCCTGGAATTCTCTTCCAGCCCTTTGCCATGTTCCTGGATCTCGACCTGTGTCACTGCTGGCCCGCCTGCGGATGTGATTTTATTTTCCCTTAATCCAGGAATGTAAGTGGGTGGAATGGGAACGCTGGCCTTGCAGAAAGGGGGAAAGCCTTTCCCTGAGCAGATTGTTCCTGCTCTGCTCTTGTGACCGGCTTTTGGCCCGGCCTCAAGAAAAAGGAAACAAACAGAAATGCCTTTGGCAGGCTGGGGTTGTGTTCTTGGGAGAAATTCGGGGAGAATTCGGATGGTTGGGCTTTGGAAGGGGCTGCCCAGGGAGGTTTGGAGTTCCCATCCCTGGAGGTGTCCAGGGAATTCCTGGAGGTGGCACTCAGGGCTCTGGGCTGGGGACCAGGTGGGGATCAGGCACAGCTTGGACTCTCCAAGCCACAGCTTGGCTTCACCTGGAAACAACCAGCTCTAGGGAATGTTTTGTGAGCCCTGAACCCACCTAAGAGCAGAATCCACCTCAGAAGTTTGAGATAAGAAGGTTTTCTCCTGATTTTTAGTGAGAAGGGGAAGCTGGGGAGGCTGCAGTGCAAACAGTGGATCAGGGCTGGCTCCCACAGGCTCATGGTCCTGGAGGGCTTTCCCAACCTTAGTTTTTATGGGATTTTGTGATCTTTCTCCAGCAATGAACTTGGTGATCCTGGCATTCCATGATTTCCATCAGGAAAGGTGAATTGGCCTGGGTGACTCTCAGGGGTGGAGCTCTCCTGCACTAAGGCTCAGATTGAAGCGTTGCCAAATTCATTGGAATTATCTCCGTTTGTTTCAAAGCAGAGTTGGATCCTGGTCTCCCACAATTTGGGAAAAAGTAGCCTGAAGTAGATGGGAAGTGTCAGATGTTGGATGTGGCTGTGGGAATTATCTCCTGTTCCTGTCTGGTGTTTCAGCTCAGGGTTTGGCTGTTGGAACTGAGGGGTGACTTTGGGCAGGGTCAAAAAAGAGACAGAGGGACTTTTTGTAGGGGCAGATCATGACAGGGCAGGGGGGTGGTGGTTTTAAACTGCAGAGGGCAGGGATAGATGGAATATTGGGAAGGAATTCTTCCCTCTGAGGGTGGGGAGGGGCTGGGATGGAATTCCCAGAGCAGCTGTGGCTGCCCCTGGATCCCTGGAAATGTCCAAGGCCAGGCTGGAGCACCCTGGGATGGTGGAGAGTTTTGGCATTGGAACTGGATGGGCTTTATGGTCCCTTCCAACCCAAACCATTCATGAATCCACACCAGGAAAAAGGCAATTAGTTTAATTAGCTGTAATTGCTCTTGGTGTGTAGGACTGAACCTGTTCTCAGGTTCACCTGCAGAGTTTGATCCTGGCCCTGAGCTCTCCTGGGCTCCTTATCAAGCCAGCACTTGTTCTTATCTTTCAGGAGCCTCTCTGTTATCTCTCCTGAGCTTTCCCTGGATTTGTGTTAAGCCTCCCATTAAACCCCAGCCTTTCTGCCTGCTCCCAGTTCCCTTCTGTGCAGGAGCAGGAACAAGCCTGGGCTTCAGGGAAGTGCCAGCTCAGTTCTTAAAAAAACATCAAAATCTTGCAGCAGCCTTTTCTCAGCCTTTTGAGGAGGATTTGATGTCCAGACATCCCAGCTTGGACTGATTGCTCCCTGTTTGTGCTAAAAAATGGATTTTTTAACAAGAAAAGCTTGTTCCAAATTGATTATAAACCAGGGAAGTGCTGCCCAGCACCAAACTGCTGCCACCACTTTGGGCTGGAGTTCAACTCCCTGGGGACAGTGCTCAGGGTGACCTGGACACAGCTCCCACGTCCTTGGGGTTTAAGGAGATCCCATGGAATTCCCCAGCTGGAATGAGGCTGGCAGGGGGTGATTAATTCCTGCACTCCTTCAGGGAGTGGGAATTTTAACAACCCCAAAGGCACAATCCTCCTTTTGTGCATCCTGCAGGAAAGCTGAGCCCCACCTGCCCAGGCTGGGATGGGATTTGGGATGGGAGGTGTGGCACGGCCACTGTCACCTGCAGGGTTCTCCTGTGGCACAGAGGGATTTGGAAAAGAAAATCAGGGATGTGGGGCTGCTCTGAGCCTGCTCCAGCTGTGCTTACAAATACCCTGGGGGTTCTTGCTTCTCCTTCTCTTGGTTGTTCCCATTTCATTCCAAAGGATGAGTTTTCCCTCTGGAAAACCAGAATTAAGTCCCCCAGCAAGGCTGACCAGCAATACCCCACAAAGTGCTCCTGTAAATGTTGTGTTGTGGGATTATTTTCAGCCTTTTGCTCTATTAAAAAAAAAAAACAAAAAACAAACCCAGACAAGCCTTTTAAAGAGGATTTTTGGCAGGTGTGACAGCAGCTGCAGAGGACACTGGCTTTATTTTATGGAATCATGGAGTGATTTGGGTTGGAAGGGACCTCAAAGCTCATCTTGTTCCATGGACAGGGACACTTTCCACTATCCCAGGTTGCTCCAAGCCCTGTCCAGCCTGGCCTCCGCCTGATTTATGGAATTCTGCTGGATTTTAAACCTTTGTGCTTGAAGGATCTTGAGATGCCAAGCAATTCTGGCTCGCTGTGTCCCTGCAGTGTTTGCCAGCTGTCCCAAACTCCAGGGAAAATCCACCTGCTTGGGTTCACCTGGGAACAACCAGCTCTAGGGAATGTTTTCTGAGCCCAGAAACCCTCCAAAAAGCAGAATCCACCTCAGAAGTGGGAGATAGGAAGGTTTTCTCCTGATTTTTAGTGAGAAAGGCAAGCTGGGGAGGCTCCAGTGCAAACAGTGGATCAGGGCTGGCTCCCACAGGCTGACACCTCTCAGCATGGAGCTGTCTGAATTCCCTGTGCTGTCTCCAGGCTTTTGATGGAGGCAGGATGAGTTGGGCAGAGCTGCATTCAGGGCTTGCTTCCATCCAAAGTTCTGGCACTGGGGGAGAAGTTTGATTTTTATTTTTGTGTTTTCCTGAAGTTAAATAAACCTTGATGTGCAGAGTAACCCCTGGATAATCACAATGAACCAAAGGGCATCCAAGGAGCTGCTGGAGTTTTTCTTTTCCATTATCCACTGTCGCTTCCAGCTTCTGATTTATCTGTGGCTCCTTCCCATTCCATGCCCTTCTTCTGCCCTGATCTACCTCCCATAAAAGTTTTCTGGCAGTGATTGGTGAGGGTGATTCCAGCTCTTCCCATGGAGTTTTGGAGCTCCCTTTTTCCTGGGGATGGTGGGTCCTGGTGGATGTTCTTCCTTGGAAGAATTATTAATTAAAGAGTTGAGATCTTGGCATTGGACACCTCAGGGCAGCTGGGAGTTGTGTGAGGAGCTCAGAGGGAGGTTGGACCCTTTTTAAGGAGTCCAACTCTTGGGGTATTCTCCATCCTTTTAATTGATCTGGGGTGTGGAAGTTTGGGTGGAAGTCTGTGGATTTGGGTTGCTTTCCATCAGGAATATTTGATGAGCAGAGAAGTAGTTTGGGTCAGGTTAAATGATTGATTTTTTTCTTTTTTTTTTTTTTTTTTGTCTTTTATTAATCAGTAAGAGGATTGGAAAAGCTCTTGGTCTGGAGCACCTTCTCCATCTCCCTGCAGGATCCCAGCTGGAAGCAGCCACAGCAATAAAAATGGAAAAAAAAAATCCATTTTCCTGCCCATTCCTATCTGGTATTTTCTTTTGGCCATGGATTAAAAATCCATTGGTTTGAGCAATAAAATCAAGGCTTTTTTCCAGGACATTTGTCCTGTGTTCTTATCTATTCTTATCCCTTTTTTCCTGCAGGAAGGAGGAGAAGGAATGGTGTGGGATTGTTTTTTCCCTTCTTTTAAGTTGTCTTCTTAGGGATATTTATTTGACAGCTTGATGCTACTGAAGGTTAAATATTGTTTAATTGTATTTATGCTGGCAGAGCCCCTTCTGTAATTCTCTGGGATTCTTCACAAGTCTCTATTTTGAGGTTTATTGCATTTTCTGTGTTCTCTTCATGCATCAAAACTGGTGGAAGTGAGAGCCAGAGGTCAAGTTTGATCTTCCTCTAAATCCAGACTCCTTGATGTGCCTGGAGCAGGGAACAAACTCCATGAATGGAGCTGTCTGTGGATTTCTTCTTGAAGTCCCTTTGACCAAAAATGTTTCCTTGGTATCATTTGTGGGAATTCACTGGGGTTGAGCAGATTTCTGGACCAACAAAAGGAAAAGTCAGGATTTTTTGAATTGCTGCAGTTCTTTTTGCTTTGCCATCTTTAAATTAGGGAGAAGACGTGTTGTAGTTGAGAGATAAATACAAATTTAGACTTCAGTGGTGACAGAAACTGTGTGGTTTAGTGAGGTTGTGCATATGAAGAACTCATAGCAACCAGATTTTCTGTGTTCCCCTGCCCCTCCTCCCTTTAAATGGGAGCAGGAGCTCATGAATGACTGAGCATCATTAAAAATCAGGCTTGGAGGGGACTTTGTGGGGTTTCACTGCATCATCTGAACTCCTGATGTGGGGTTAAATCAGTCCAAGGTTAAATGTGCAAAACCTGAAGGGAAGGAGCACAAAGTGCTTGAGCCACGTCTCAAAACCACCAGGGAGCTCAGCAATGGAGCTGCCACTTCTCCTGCTGTCCCCAAGGTTTGTTTGTTGACAGGAATTTCCTGGGAGCTGAAATATTTTGTGTTTTTCTGTCATTTGTGGCATCTTTGCACACAAGGCTGCTTCCTGCTGAGCCCTGTGTGGGCTGCCTCGATTTCCTGAGCTATTCCCCCAGCCCTGGGGTGTCCCAGACTCATGTTCCCATTCCTGATTTCAGGGCAATGCTACCTAGCCAAATATTTCTGGCCACCCCCTCACTGCATCCCTGCTACTCCTCAAGAAATGGGATTCATTTATTTACTTTAAGGCCAGGGAAATCATTTTTCTCATGGGCTTTTTTTCCATCCCAGGCCGGGTGAAACCGCAGTGTTAAGCCATCCTCCTCCCAGCCATCCCTGGGAAGCTGGAGGGAGCCAAGGTACATATTTGCTGTTACTCCAAGCAGATAAGTGTCAGGATTTCAAAGCAAATTCCAGCTGAAATCTCTGCTGCACCTCAGCTCCCGTGCCTGGACTCACAGTAACTCCAAGTTTTATGGCAACTCTCTTGTTTTCCTGTTCTTTTTGAAGGGTGGGCCTGGATGCATCCCAGAATTACCTGTCCTTGGTATAGCCTGGAGGAGAGAAGGCTCCAGGGTGATTTTGGCACCTGAAAGAGCCACAAGAAACATGGAGCTTTGCAGGGCTTTCTTCTCTTTATTTCCACATTTTTAGATACTTCAAAAATAATTTCTCTTTGATATCTGTGCTTATGTGGTGGCTTGGAGTGGGAGGAGGTGTGAAAGGAGCCAGGGAGAAAGTGAAGGATGAGGGGCAGAAACCTCCAGGGAAATGGTTCTTCTCCCTTGGTTTGGGTTCCTGAGGGAATGATGCTATTTTGGAAGGGACAATCCCTGTGATGTGTCTGCCAGAGTGACAGCAGAGCCCTTTGTCACAGATTGTCACCAGGGCAGACGCTGCCAGGAGCTTTTTACTCATTAAATACAGGTTGGGAACCTGCAGGAGGAAATCCCAGGTGTAAACGTGGGGCAGTGTCAGTGCACTTGGACTGGCCCAGCTGTGCTGGGTATCTCAGCCCTGCAGAGACAGAAATCCCCAGAAGGATGGAAGGGAATGCCAGGGAGGTGCTGAGGGGATAATGAGAGCTCTGGCTCTTCCCATCTGTCCTTTGCTAAGCTTTAAAATCCCACTTTTTGTCCCCTTTATCACAACATGTAATGTAAATATTTTCCATTCTCATTTACATGGCTCCTTAATATTCCTAATAACATTCCTAATTACATTCTTCTGGCTCATTCAGCTTTTCAAACAGGCAGGGGCCAGGGAGAGGAGGAGAACACTTGAAAGTCAAGATTTGATGGTTTAGAATCAACCCTTTAAATGTGAGCTGCAGCAAATCCAGCTCTGGGATTGATGTTTGCATGGGATTGATGCCTTGGGAAGGCTGACCTGGAACAGAGGCTGGACAGAGTTAAAGAATAAAGCAGGGATTTATTAAAAGGATCTCCTCAATGGATCCACCTTGGGCAGCACAAGAGCCCAGCCAGGGCTACACCCAAGATGAACCAAAATAGTCATCAAATGGATGAAGTCTCACATTTTTAGAAGTTCTGGTCCATTCTCATACTGGAGTTAATTGTCCAATTACAGCTTTAGGTTATGCAGTCCCATTTTTCTTATTTTTCTCTCTCCAGCCATGTTGTTTGTGCTCCTGGGCTGAGATTTGGGTCATTTGTCCTTGGTGCCCAGCTGGAGCAGGAATTGTTTTGTCTCCCTGCTCTGTGCACAGAGCTCACCATCCCCTGATGTGAAGCTCAGACCCACACACTAAAGCAGCACAGAATGTGAAAAATAGAAAAGCCAAACCTGAGGCCTCATTTGGGCCCTGATGTGCCCGAGGGCCATCCCCACTCTCCTGCCCATCCCTGGGCACAGCACAGGAGCTTTGTCCCCAAGGCTCCAGGATTCCCAGGGGTTTTCTGTCAGACCCTCGGGGTGGGAGCTGGAAGCTCTGGAGCCTGGAGAGGTTCAATCCCAAAGTGTCATTTGGGGTTAAATTACCCCCCAAATCAGGAGTTACCCAGACCCTGGAGCAGGGGTGAGTCCCCATCCCTGGGGGTTTGAGCCATGCTGTGGCTCCTCCTCTGCCATGGAAAACCCTTCCTTGTGTTTGGCTGTGCTGTGTCAGCCCTGGGACGTAGCTCCAGTGGTGATTTCATCCCTTTTTAAATTTATTTTAAGAGAACGTCACTGGATGCTGATATTTCCCCTCCAGGAACAGGGAGAGCTCAGAGATCCGCAGGGAAAATGCTCCAGAGATGGTTGAGCAGGGGAATTTGGCCAGGACTTTCTGGCACACAGCTTGGACAGTTCAAATAATTTATTAGAATATTTTCCCATCTGTTTGTTATTATTAAATATGAAGGACTCGTGTTGCACAATCTTACCTTTTGGATTTATGGCCAGGAGAAATCAGTGAAGGTTTTTATTGAGTACCTTTTAACTCTGACTCAGTTACAAACAGCATTTTGAACTTCTCCTTGGTGAGGTTTTAAAGTGAAATGAAATTAAAGCAGCTCCCAACACGTGCTGCTCTTTAAGGGTCAGCACTTTCTCTTTGGAAAATTATCCTGTACAGGAATATCTTGGAGGGTTTGATTTCATTTTTGACTCCTGGGATGTCATGGATGCTAAAAACTCCCCTCTCTTCCTCCCAGGAAGAGGATCCGGGATCTTCTTTGGAAATGCAGTTTCCCTCCTTTGGGAAGCTCTGCTGTGCTCTCTTCTCTTTATTTCCACATTTTTAGATACTTCAAAAAATAATTTATCCTTAATATCTGTGCTTATGTGGTCACTTACAGTGGGACACTCTCACTTTATAAAGGGTTGAGCTCTTAAATCCTTTTCTAGCCCAACTGAGAATTTGCAATTAGATTATTTTTAAGTCCCTTCCAGCTCAAATAATTGTGATTCTATAAAAGAAAAATAGAATTTTTTTATGTATAAAACCCAATACCATTTAAAAACTGGCTGGTTAATAATGATTTTAACAAATAACAGATATTTCCAATTTGGATTTGGTTCCCTTTTCTCGTTTCAGATGATTTTTATCCAGAACATTTGTCCCTCCTCTTGCAGCCAGGGTGTCACTGGGTGCCACACGTGGCCTCAGGTGGTTGATAAATCACCAGGATAAGCAGTGCTGGTGTTCCAGCTGCCTTCCCACGTGGTTCCAGTTAGGGAACCCCAGCCCCCAGCCTCCCTGACAAGTTCCCCATCAGTGATTGAACGTTTGCATCAAAGCCTGGGCAGTGATTTCTGTCCAGAAATTGAATTCAGTCTTGGAGCAAGGGGTGCTGCCATCCACTTGAAATTGCAGGATTAAAGCAGGATATTTTCCCAGCTTTTAGGGGATGGATGATTATTTGTCTGGAAAATCCCTGAGCTATACCTGCTTTTTACAGTTTTACAATTCCAGGTTAGTTTTGTGTTGCTGAACACTTAAAAAACTGCTTTTTTTTTTTGCTGGATCCTTCTGTTCTGGGGCATGTACACGACGATCTGGACGGTCCCTCCCACCCCAAAGCATTGTAGGATTTCTCAGCCTGATTTAATAAGTGCAGAGTGAGGACTGAAATCATTCATCTGGTTCATTTTAGGCACTGAAGTCATTTGGATTCCTTACAGGGGGAACAAGTTTTGTGGTGCTGGGACATCTGTGAGGAGCTGTTTAATATCACTTGTCACTGCCCTGGCTGATTGTTGTTTTCATGTGGTCGATTCCAGCGGTTTCCAGCGAAATGTAAAAAGCTGCTGCTTCAAATGAGAAGCAAAAATCCTTAATTATATGGCGGGGAATGCGCTCACAAGTGGCTGTGATGTCACTCACGTGGCAGAGCCACCACCCAGGCTGCCAGCAGCACAGGAAAATCTTAGCTTGTGTTATCATGGAGCTGCTGGCTCCTTCCAGCTGGCAGCAGCACCCAGGGAATGGGAATTTTGGGGGGAAAATGCTGCTTTTCTGCTCCCTTTGCCAGCAAGGGGTGTTTGCAGTGGGGCTGGAGGAGGGGATCTTTGGAGCTGCCCTGGGTGGATTTTTGCTGGATTATCCAACCTTGTGACTTCCTTCAGGAGCCATGAAAATGAGGCTGGAGAGGCCCTGGCACAGATTTCCAGAGGAGCTGTGGCTGCCCTGGATCCCTGGAAGTGCCCAAGGCCAGGCTGGACATTGGGACTTGGAGCAGCCTGGGGCAGAGGAAGGTGCCCATGGAAAGGGGGTGGGAATGAGCTGAGCTTGAAAATCCCTTCCCGCCCAAACCATCCCAGGATTCTCTGACTTAGAATTCTCACTGCAGTCTGGGTTACTTTATGAAATGATGCTAAACTGGTTCTTTTTTTTTTTTTTTTTTTTAGTTGGTCTTTTTTTTTTGGTTTGGTTTTGGGGGTTTTGATTTTTTTTTTGTATTTTTGTTTTTGTTTTTTTTTGGTTTTTTTGTTTTTTGTTTGTTTTTGTTTGTTTGGTTGGGGTTTTGAGGTTTTTGTTTTGGTTTTTTGTTTGTTTGGTTTGGGGTTTTTTTTTTGTTTGGGTCACCAGGGAGATTTTCAGCCTTGGCCCCTAATTCAGGTGTCTGACCATCAGCATTTCTGCCTCTCTGTCTGTGTCTGCTCCTCTTTGCACCGTGCAGGGAGAGAACAAGTTCCTAACCCAGCTGACTTTTTTGCCATTTGTCCCATAATCGCCAAAGCACTGCTGCTCCCTCCTCCATCTCCTCAGATCTCTTTAAAACCAGCTTTTGAAAGCAGCTTTTTGATTTCCTGAGATCACATTTGGTCTCCTCCCTCTTGCTCCCCCTTCCTTTGTTCCTGGAGGTTCCTGGAGGTTCAGCCTGTGGGTGTTGGGGTCACTTTGGTCACTTCTGAGCTCATGGTGTTGCAAAAGGCCTGGATGAAAGCAGCCCTGCATCACAGCAGATTTCCAGCCCCGAAGCTTCCTTGGAGCTGGTTGGGTTCCATCAGGGATGGGGCTGAATGGAGACTCTTGTTTGCTTTTCCTGGGATGGAGGGATGTCCAAAAGGACCTGGCAATACCCATTTTCTTATTTAGCTGTAATCCTGGAAAATAGCCTTAAGTGTGGACAGAGCAAATCCCCTTTTAGAATCAGAAAAATCATATTTATAGGTACTGGAGTGGTTTTGTCATGGTCTCTTGTTTAAATAGGATCTTTTTTTGTTGTTTGGTTGGTTTGGGTTTGTTTTTTTTTTTAAGGTTTTGGGTGTAAAAGATAGTGCAGGAATTCTGGAATCATTCAGATTGTAAAAGACCTCCAAGACTATTTAAAGTCCTCACCTTGTCCCCAGCCCAGAGCACTGAGTGCCACCTCCAGGAATTCCTTGGACACCTCCAGGGATGGGGACTCCAAACCTCCCTGGGCACTTCCAATGCCTGAAACCCTTTCCATGGAAAAATTCCTTCTGCCCTGGTAAATTCCATCAGAAACCACTCATGGTCTTCTCTTAGAATTTAGGAAAATGTATCCTCATGGAAAGAGTTGTCAAGCCCAGGGCAGTGGTGGAATTGCCATCCCTGGAATTGTTCAAAAACCACCTGGGGACACAGTGAGCATGGTGGCTCAGGATTCATCATGGGAATTGATGATTTAGGAGATCTTTTCCAACCTTAAAAATTCCATAATTCTCACACAGACCTTTCAGATCCCACCTTTGGTGTCCCTCCTGTGTCTCTTGGGTGTTGGACAGGGATATCTGCCTTGAGGTTAATCAACTACCCAGCAATCATTACCCTACCCCAAATACAAGCTGTGCTTTAAAAGCACCATTCAGGAAGAAAAATCAGGGAGGCAGAGATGATATTTCATGTGAGATTCATTCCAAATCCATGGGGAAAAGCATCCCCTGGCCTTCATTGATCTCCTGCAAACACTTGAGGTGAAACCTGTGCTCACATGAGGCTAAAACTGCACCTGTGTAGGGCACTGGGGGCCTCGTGTGACACAGCAGGAGAAATTTGTTTAATTTGCTTTTTATTTTGAGGCTGGCTTGCTGTATGCTTGCCAGGTGCCTTCATAGTGTTGGGTTTAATTTGCTGGTGCCTGAAGTGTGTGAGTGGGGAATGGCAGTTTGGGATGGGGAGGAGAGCAGGTGGGGCTGGGGAGAAGCCTTGAGAGGCTGCTTGGAACAGAGGCTGGATAGGAAGGAAATAAAATTAAAGGAATAAAAAGGATAAAGGAAGAAAGTAGGGATTTATTTTAAAGGCCTCAAAGGATTCACCTTGGGCAGTACAAGAGACTAGCCAAGGCTACACCCAAGATGGGTCATGAGTTTTCACCCTTTAAGTTTTGGTCCATTTCCATATTGGGGTTCACTGTCCAGTTCCAGCTCAGGTTCTGCAGTCCCACCCTCCCAGACTGCTCTCCTCCATTCCCTGTTGTTTGCACTTTTTGGGGCTGGAGCTGCAGCGGTGTCCTTGGTTCTGGGGCTGGAAAAGGATTGTTCTGTGTGCCTGAGCTGTGAGGAGAGCTGCTGACACTTTCTATGGAGTTCAGAGTTGTGTACCAATGCAGTGCAGGATCTGGGAAATAGGAAAGTTCAAACTGAAGGCATCAGGGGAACAGCTGCTCGTGGGTTCTGAAGCTGCCAGAAAAGAAGAAAGATTTAACAGCCAGCAGACACCTGTTTGGAGCAGCTCAGCTCCCTGGGCACATGGCACGGGGCCTGGCTGGAGGAACAGATGGGATGAGAGTGGCAGGTTGTGCAAGAAGCTGGGGATGAGCTGCTGTGTCCTTGTGTGGTGCTGAAGAGATGCCTTAGGATTTCAGCTTTTTTATTTTTCATGTATTTGTAGCTGTGATCCCCTGCTCCTGGTGGTGTCACTTGTCCCTGGCCTCTCCTTGCCTGGCTGTTCCCATTTCTCAGCCAGGCCCTCCAGCCCTTCCCAGTTCCCTGTGGGACACGTGGGCTGCGTGTTCACAAGCTCTGCTTTTATTCAGGTTGGGCACCAGCAGGAATTTCCCCATGGAAGAGGGTGGTCGGGCTTTGGAAGGGGCTGCCCAGGGAGGTTTGGAGTCCCCATCCCTGGAGGTGTCCAGGGAACTCCTGGAGGTGGCACTCAGGGCTCTGGGCTGGGGACAAGGTGGGCATCAGGCACAGCTTGGATTTGGTGGTCCTGGAGGGCTTTTCCAACTTTAGTTTTTATGGGATTTTGTGATCTTTCTCCAAAAATGGACCTGGTGATCCTGGAGGTCTTTCCCAGCTTTTGTAATCCTGGCATTCCATGATTTCCATCAGGAAAGGTGAATTGGGCTGGGTGACTCTCAGGGGTGGAGCTCTCCTGCACTAAGGCTCAGGTTGAAGCGTTGCCAAATTCATCGGAATTGTCTCCAACGTTTGTTTCAAAGCAGAGAGTTGGATCCTGGTCTCCCACAATTTGGGAAAGCATGGCCTGAGTTAGATGGGAAGTGTCTGGTGTTGGCCTTGATGACCTTGGAGGCTTTTCCAACTGAAATCATTCTGGGATGCTGCCCCTTTCTTTGGCCAGCCTCTAAATCAGGGGGAGCTCCAGGAATGCTCTGCCCTGTCTGGGCTCTGAGCCATTCCTGGGCTCCTTCCCCTCTCTCCCTGGGATCTGAGGCACAGCTCACTGGCCCTGTGAGGGTTTTCTGGGATGGTTGTGATGTTGAGAATCCTGGAAAGGTTTGGGTTGGGAGGCACTTAAAGCTCATCCAGTTCCAACCCCAGCACCTTCCACTGTCCCAGGGTGCTCCAAGCCCAATGTCCCCCACCCTGGGACACTGCCAGGGATGGAGCAGCCACAAATTCTCTGGGCAGGAGGGTTTCAGGGAATGCTGTTTCCCATCTCCAGGGACATCTCACCCTCCCTGGCCTGTGTGGGCACCTTCTCCTCACCTTGAGGCCAAGCTGGAGAGCTCCTGCTCGTTCATAGGAACAGGGCTGAACTTATTTTCCTTCCTTGAAGACAGAGTAATTAAATCCAGTATGTACAGATCCCTCAAATTGACAGCCGCCCACAGAGCTAAAAACAGGAAATCCATTAACTTCATTATTTAAAAAATAAAATAAAAATCCTCCCAACTGATTCCTCTGTCACTTAAAGTTCTGCATGGAAGGAGGGCTAATTTAACGCTGCATTAACTCCCAGTTATCACCCTCCTGTTACCTAAGTAGTTCCTAATGACTACCCTGGAGAGCACTTGGAAGCTTTTAAAAGTTTTTATGCTAAATTTTATTTTTTTTTTCTGGGTAGTTTATACTTTAAGTACAAAAGTTCCTGCTAACGTTCTCCCAAATCTTCCAGCAACAGCCAGAACTTTTTCTGGTGTCTGCAGAAATGTGAAGTATCCCCAGGCTGAGGTGACTTTGAACAAGAAATGGAAAATATTTAATAATGGTGGTTGAGGATGTGGGGAGCTGGATCAGATCTTGGGTTTGTGGTGTCCTGGGGTTGGGCTGGAGGGCTGTGGGTGCTGCAAGCCTGGAGAGGTTCAATAGCAAAGTGTCATTTGGCATTTAAAGTCAGCCCCAAACCAGGAGTGATCCAGACCCTGGAGCAGGGATAAATCCCTGGTTCTGCAGCACAGCTCAGATATTCCCAACAGGTGCTTTAGGCTCGAGCTGAAACCAAACCACGCTGGGTTTCAGGGAGGTGGGCTCGGGAGCAGGTCTGATTCCAGGGAAAGTCAGTGTGGATTGGATATCTGCCTCCCCTTGGCTGCTGGGCTGGCTGACACACAATATCCATAGGGAGACAGCTGCACTGGGAGCTGGAAAATCTGGATCTGTTGGAGCAGCATTTGTCTGTGCCGGGCAGACGTGCTCTGGGTAAATTTGATGTGTGGGTGTTTCTGTACAAAGAGAAACAATTGGCTGTTTTCACCTTATCCTGTGTTTTAGGAAGGGGAATTAATAAGAATTAATTACGTGAGCTCTTTCTAGCATAGCCAGGTATGAGGGTTGATTTTGGCCAGGTGATATTTTTTGAGTCAGAAAAACAGAAAATAAGAAAATTCATTATCCTTGGAACTAGTTTTTATCTTCTGAAGGCTTTCAGCCCTTTCCTCCCTCACTGCTTTCTCCCTGATTGTCCAACAAACTGGTTTGGGATGAGGAGATTGGGGGAAAGGACTGTGCTGACCCCTCTGCAGCCGTGACCAGGCTGTGGTAACTTGGGATGGTGAATTTATTTATGGCACATAATAAAGATGAAAATTGGACATCGCTTGATGTCCAGCTACAAATACAAACCCTCCATTGCACGAGGGGCTCGAGCGTTTGGAAGAGGCGAAACACTTGGAAGCCCTAAAAGGAAGAGGGGAAAGTGTATTTAGGTTTGGGGTTTGTTTCTTCCCTTCCCTCCTCCCCTCCAGCACATCCTCCTGCTCCTCCCCTGCCCCAGCAGAGACCTCTGGAAAATCCCAAACCATGGATTTTGCCACGCCAAGTTCCGAGCGTGTCCCGAGCCCTTGGAGCGCGTGTGGGGCGGGCGCAGCCGCCATCGGAGGTTGATTTTATTCCCTTTTTTTCCCCCCCCAAAAAACCCAGCCCGTGGCTCCCTCTCCGGCTGCGCCAGAGATAACAATGGGGGGCTTTGTGCTGCCCTGCAGCTGCTGAAATTTGACGAGATCCAAGTGAGGAAAACAGGAGCAGGTGGGTCAACAACGTGACCCTTTCGTTCCCAGCAGTATCAGTGAGCCCTGGGATGGAGCCCTGGAATAAGGATGTGTTGGTTGGGGCTTGGAGGATGGGAATTGTCTCTTGGAGAGAGCCCTGATGGGGTTTGCTGCTGTTTATGGGATGGGTTTCACTCCCTAAACTCCAGGATTGGGGAATGTCACTGGAGATTGTGCTCCCTTCGTTCCCAGATTGTTCACTGGTTTTGGGATGCTCCATGGCTTGCATGTGGATGCTCCTGTAGCTCCCAGTGTCCTGAAGCTCCAATATCTGCCTTCCCATCCCACAGCCCCAAAGTGGGGCCAGGCTGGACAGGGCTTGGAGCAGCCTGGGACAGTGGAAGGTGCCATGGCAGGGGTGGCACTGGATGGGCTTTAAGATCCCTTCCAACCCCAATTGTCCCAAAAACCAGGAGTGAAATCCTGGAGTTCATGAGCTGTGAGGGTCAGTGAGGAACCTTGGAGAAATCCTGGAGTTCATGAGCTGTGAGGGTCAGTGAGGAACCTTGGAGAAATCCTGGAGTTCATGAGCTGGGAGGGTCAGTGAGGAACCAGCTGCCCCTCAGGTGGGGTGACCTGGCTGATCCCTTCAGGTGTCCCAGTATGTTTGGGCTCTGTGAACCCCTGAGTGGTGTTCAGAGGTGACAACACTCAAACCTCAGCAGGGACTGGCTCCAGCCTCAGAGCTGTCTAAGAATCTGAAGGATTTGGAGTCTGAGGCTTTCTGGGCAGATGTGAACAACTGTGTGTGAGTCAGCGGGGAGGAACGGGAGGTTCTGCTGATGGATTTGGTAATCTTGGGCCTGGTATCATCTTACAGCCCAGCGAGGGTGAGCTGAGCCCAGCTCCCCCCTCGTGTACTGAGCTGTGGATTCACTTGTGCTGTTCAACATGTTCATCTCCTCAAATCTTCCCGATTGAGCTGGAATTTTTATAGAAACCACAGCACAGGAGCGTCTGGGATAATCCCAGCACCCCCAGCACTTCCCGTGGCCATGGAGCAGCATCCAGCAGCACTTTGTTTGCACAAGATGAAGCCTGAAAGAGGAGTGGGCTTGGGGGGTCTTGGAGTCTTCTCCAAGCTTAACATTTTTCTAGGAATGACAGATTACGGTCAGGATGAGTCTGTGCTGGAAGGAAGAGGCCAGAAGAGGTGCAGGGTATGGATGGATGGATGGATGGATGGATGGATGGATGGATGGATGGATGGATGGAGGCTGGGAAGAAGCACAGCCTCCATCCAGTGGGTGATGGATCCCAGAAAACTGATCCCACATGGGCAGCTGTGGAGACCCCATCCCTCACGAACGGGGCTGTGAATAAACCAGAGCCTCTCCCAGCTTATCTGCCCTAGACCTGGTTTTAGCAGGACCTTGAGGCAGGAGCACAGCCCCACATGCCCTCACCAGGGAGCAGCCAGAGCCGGGCAGGATTTAACCCCAAACAGGGCGAATTTTGGGGCCCAGACTGCTGTCCCAGCCTGTGAGCAGAGTTTGCCCTTGGCTGCAGTGGCAGTTAAACCCAGCTTGGGGCCGGTTGAGCTGCAGAGCAGCCGGGGGTGCCAGGGCTGTGCCCGGCAGCTGGCAGCGCTGTTTACTCCGTGCTGCTCCCGGCACGGCTCCATCCTGCTGTGCCAGCTGGTGCCAGGATTCCAGCCCTGGCATCCCTTTGGGATAAAAGCACAGGTGCAAGGCTGAACTCGTGGTCTAGGCCATGCCAGGAAGGCTTGGCTTGGCTCAGTGCTGGGAGCATCCTCCTGGAGCCGTGGGATGTGTGGGAATTGTCCTGCAGGATGCCAGCGTCCTTCTGTGCCCCTGCCTGGTGACTGGGGTTAAAAACAAAGCAGGGAAAGCTGCTGCTGTGCCCTGCTGGGTGAGGGCAGTGCTGCTCTCCCCAGGAATGGATGCACAGGGATGCAGGAGTCTGGATCCCACCCCGACACCCATCCCCAGCAGGGCAGGGTGGTGATTTCCATATGAAAACAGGGATAACAGTGGGATTCTTGTGCCGGCAGGAATGAGGGAGATCTACGACCCTTTTGGTGCCAGTCAGCCCCGGAGCTGGGTTCAGGCACAATTAACCTTTCACTTTTGGGATGAGCCGGTGCTTTCCTGCTGCAGCTGCTTTTTAGGACAATATTCCTTACTTCTCCTTCCAGAACCATTAATTTGGGCATCTGGGGGGGCTGTGCTGGGAACGACGGGCTGTGTGGAGGGAGGAGGGGGAGTTTAAATGGCTTTGATGTGCAATAATCTGAGTTTTTAAATTTCCATTTTGATTTAAGGGATTTTTGCACATTAAGATTTAAAAAAAGGGAGTTTTCACGACTGTTATTGGAAATATTTGGAAAGCAAATTCAAAGTGTTTTTTCTTGTGGGACAACATCAAATCAGGGGCTGGAAAAATCTTGGGGTGGGGGATCAGGGGTCTCAGGCTGAAGCTGGAAGGGATTGATGGGTTTGGAATGGGTTTGGAATGTGTTTTCCTGCCTCTTTGGGCTGGGTGAAGGGAATTGTTATGGATCAAACTGGTGAACTGCCTGGAGAAACCTTGGGAATGAACTGGAGCCATGGACACTGCCTGGTTTAATTGACAGAGCTGAGAATATCAGTGCCTTAATGGCTCCACCAAGGAATTTTCAGGAATTCTCCTCACCAATGTGCCATTTAATGCCTTTTTTTTTTTTAATGATTTCAGAGTAGAATTCTATCACACAGAAATATTTGAGAATCAGAATAATTGGAGGTGGGACAAAGCTGCAGCAATTTAGTTTTGGCAGGGATAATTTGGTGCTTCCAGACGTGGTGAGGGTTGGACTTCACCTGTCAAAACAGAGCTGTGTGTTCTGCCTCTCTTGGAATAATCACTGCAATATTTGTAGGCTGGGATGGAGGAGAAAATGCAAAATACAGATTTGCATGGATTAGGTGGAGTCTGTCTGCTCCAGAGGATCCAGGGATGGATTCATGGTGGGCTCTGCTTTGGGCTCAGTCCAGGGTAATTTGGTTAAATCCAAGAATGTTTAAAATCCAGCAACTGGTAAAAGTGGCCTAATGGACAATTTTGGTACCATTTTGATTTTTTTTTTGTGATTAAAATTCCGAGCTTCTCATTGCACTGAATGTTGATGGTGACAAGACCTAATGGGATCTTAATTGCTATTTTTTGAAGCTAAAACTGCTCCATTTAGGCAAAAATCCAGCCCAGTCCATGACACTCCATCCATGACTGGAGAAATCAGTGGCACTGCTTGCTTGTCCCGTGCCGCTTCCCACGGCACCTGAATCTCATTTTTTCTGCTTCATAGAAGCTATTAATTTTCATAAAATCCCTCCCTTTATGTTGTTTGTGCTTGGAGAAGAGCAACACAACCCCAAATCTTCAAACCCCTGAATTCCCCCTGTGTGGGATGACTGGTTTAAATCCGCTGGTGCCTGATTTCCCCCAAATTAACCTTAAAACCGTTCAGGGTGGGGTTTTTTTTTTTTTTAATCCTTTAAATTTAAATTTAATTCCACGATAACTTCCAGCACTCTCATCATAATTATTTCCTTCTTCACTTCTCGTTGGCTCTGCAGGATGGGAGTCCCAGCTCCTGGAGACAGGATTCCTGGGAATATTCCTGTGCCCCCTCTGGAGCCTGTCCCGCCTGCCCCAGGGCTCTCCTCCTTCCAGGATTGTCATCTGGAGCTTCCGCTGGCTCATCTTCAGGATCATGCTGGGAGCGGTGAGTGGGGATTCCCCTTGGGCCTCCTGGAGGTGCCAGCAGCAGGAATGTCCCATCCCAAATGTCCCATCCCAAATGTCCCATTCCAAATATCCCATCCCAGCCGGGAATTTCCCAATCCAGTGCCTCAGGATCTGTTGGTTTGGGAGTTTCTTCCCATGTTCAGGATCATGCTGGGAGCGGTGAGTGGGAATTGAAATTCCCTTGTGGCTTCTTGGAGGTGCCAGAGCAGGAACGTCCCATCCCAAATGTCCCATTCCAGCTGGGAATTTCCTAATCCAGCACCTTGGGATCTGTTGGTTTGGGAGTTTTTCCCATTTTCAGGATCATGCTGGGAGCCATGAGTGGGAATTTCCCTTGGGCTTCTTGGAGGTGCCAGCAGCAGGAACGTCCCATCCCAAATGTCCCATCCCAAATGTCCCATCCCAGCTGGGAATTTCCCAATCCAGTGCCTCGGGATCCTTTGGTTTGGGACCTTTTCCCATTTTCAGGATCATGCTGGGAGCTGTGAGTGGGAATTCCCCCTGGGCTTCTTGGAGGTGCCAGCAGCAGGAATGTCCCATCCCAAATGTCCCATCCCAAATGTCCCATCCCATCTGGGAATTTCCCAATCCAGCACCTCGGGATCTGTTGGTTTGGGAGCTTTCCCAATAACCAGGAAAAGCTTCCTGCTCTGGTCCTCAGGATCCTTCAGCTCTCTCCTGGTTTTGTTTTGAGGAGGAAGAGCAGCAGGGAATGATCTGTGTGGATGTGTTGGTGCTGAGCTTGAGGGGCTCTTCCAAGGAATTAAAGGGAATTTGGGCATTGTGGCTTTTCCACAAGACTGTTGGAATCCTGTGGGTAATTCCCAGCTTTCCCCAGATTTCTTCTCCTTTGTTTTTGCTTTCCTGAGCTGTCACTCTCTGCTCTGTGCTTCCAAACTGAGCAATTGCTGCAGAACTGTCCCGGTGCCAGAGGGAATTCCCAAGCAGCTTGTAAGGGAATCCATCAGGACCTGACACATCCCATTAAAATTAAAATCAAGGTGCAGCAGGGGCGTTCTCCCATCAGCTCCATCTGCTTGGACCTTCCAGAACATCCCAAAACTTGACAGCTGAGGATCATCACTGTAGGAGAGTGGTCTGGATATTTTTGGAATTTTGCCTTGGAATTTTTTCAGGGATCTCAGGGTGAAGGTTTTATTTGGGGCATTTTTCACCAGTGGGATCTGAACCAAATGTCAGCACATCCTGAGGGGTGTGGGCTGAATCCCAGGATCCTGATGCTTCTTTGGATTCAGGGAATGCCTGGATGGGGCACTCAGGGCTCTGCTCTGGTTGGCAGTGTGATGACTGGTCATGGGATGATGATCTTGGAGGTCTTTTCCAGCCTCAGTGATCCCAGGATTCTGTGGTTCTCAGCTGTGATGTGGATTGTGGAGTGAATTGACACCAAGCATAGCCAAACGTCCCCAGTTTCCTTAAAAATTGATCTGATCACCAGTTTGCTTCCTGCTTTCCTTCTAAACTGGGATCTGCCTGAGATTTTTTCCTGCAGATGTGTCTCATAAATTCTGAGTTATGGGGCAGGCTGGATATGAAGGAAAACTGTGCTTCCCAAACATCTCTGTTCCCGTTATCCCTGTGCTGCTCTCAGCTTTGCCAGGAGAGCAATAACTCCTGATATTCTTGGGAAGAGACATGTCCCCGTGTGCCTGGGACACTGATCTATCACTGACAGCCACGGGAGGGGAAAACATGGAAAGGTCATTAAATGGAGACCCCCACAGGCGAGTGATTGATGGGATCTTTAATGTTTTGGGGCCTGAAGTCGTGTAGGATTTCTCCTGGGCTGGGGGAGCAGCTCAGCAGGCAGTGGGAAGGAGAAGGATCCTCCTGGAGCCCAGGTGCACCTGCTCCCAGTGCATCTTTGGTTTCCTCCTGAGCTGGCCAGGAGCTCAGCACGTGCAGCAGGAGTTTCCCCAGTGGGATGGGCAGGGGTGGTGCTTTCTGCAGGAATTTCAGCTTTCCCACGTGGTTCTCCTGGGATTCTCTGGGCTGGTTGGAGTGAGGCTTTCCTTGGGAAATCCTCCAAGCAAGCAGCATTCCCTGGGGGCAGCTGGGCTTTCCTCACCTTGTGCTGGGTGTTAGGAGAGCATTTTGAGAATGTTCCCTGGGTGGGTGAGGGTGGTATCTCCTCCCCAGGTTCCCATCCCAGTGCTCCTGTTTTCCATGGTCCCTTCCTAAACCACAGGGCTGATTTCACTTGCCAGCCCCTTTTCCCTCCACTCAGTGTCTCATATTTGGAATCTTTCTCCACGTGGAGCTCTGACAAGCTGGGACTTTGCACTGAGCAGAGCTGGTCTGGTTTGGAGGCGGATGTTGGAGGAAGGGTTGGAACGAGACAATCTTTAAGGTCTCTTCCAACAGAAACCATTTCATGATCAGGGAGTTTTGCTGTTTCCTGGCTAAACCTCCTCCCAAAAAATCATGTCCAGACCTTGCTGTGTTGTGCACAGGAGCTGGCTGGATTTGTTTAGGGAGAAGTGGGAATATCCCAGCTGTGGTGGGAGGCGAGGAGCTCCGGCAGGCGCTGCTGCTGCCGGGGTTTGATTGGCAGCGAGTGCTGGGCTGAGCTCAAATATTGCTGCCTTTTTAAAAGGCATAATTACGTGATTCAATCTATATGTTTGATGTTCCTAATCATCCATTAGAGCAGGATGTAAAGAGGGATGCTTCCCAGGAACATGCCACAGAATAGGGGCTCTTTGTGTGAGCCAGCAGCTCGTTAGGCAGTGAGTGATGCAAACACACATTTTGCAGGGCTGCTTTCCCTCAGAAGAGCTCGGTGGTTTGATGGCTTCATCGTTTTGTTTGTGACTCTCTGTCACTCGGATTTCCTGAGGCTTGGAAGATGCCAAGTGTGGGTTTGTGATGCCATCAGAGTCACGAGGTGGGAGGCAGAGGTGCGTGCTGAGATTTCCCTTCCCCTCAGGTGAAGGGATGAGAGGACACAGCCTCAACTTGCACCAGGAGGGTCAGATTAAATATTAGAACGATTTCTTTTTTCTCTGAAGGAAGGGTCAGCATGGGAATGAGTTGCCCAGGGAGGTGGTGAAGTCACCGTGGAAGTGTTTGAGACATCAGATGTGGCACTTGGGGATGTGGTGGCCCTGGGTGGTCCTGGAGGTCTCTTCCAACCCCAATAATTCTGTGATTCCAGCCACACAAAACATTTTGTGTTAACCAAGCTACAGGGACTTCCCAAGAGGAGCAGCCCCGCTGCCAGCAGGGTCCTTGGCGTGGTGGCACTGAGGTGTTTTGTCACCTGTCATCTGCTGTGCTCTCCAAGCCTTGTCCCTCTCTCCAGGAACACAAATACCTGATCCAGCAGGCAGAGCTGCTTTTCCAGCTGCTCCATTCCCTCGGTGCTGGGTGGGTTTGGGGTGGTGTCAGCCCCTTCTCCAAACCCCTTGCTGCAGGCTGGGGGTCCTGAGGGAGCTCCTGGCAGCCCTTTTCCCAAAGTGCAGAGTTTAATAACCCCTGATTCCCAAAAAAGGGATTGGTTGGAGCTGTGCTTCCCTGGACCAGCATCTCCCTGAATCTCATGGGTTCCCAAAGCCCAGTCCCACTGGTGCCACCTTTGCCTGGAGCTTTTGGGGAGCTTCTGATGGAACCCCCATCCTGTGGTTCCAAACTCTCCCAGGTGGAAGAGTTTCTGCTTCACTTTTGGGTTGTTTTGGGGTTTTTTTGGGCAGCAGCCTTGCTCAGGAGCTCTCCCATCAAATACACCTCGTGGCTAAAACCCCATTGAGCAAACATTAGTCCTGGGTTTTTCCTGCAAGGCCTGAGAGTAGGTGACAACTTCATGGAGTCCATACATTCTGGTGCTGGGGGAGCCAAAATTCCTGCCCAGGGCTGCACTGGAGCTGATGAATTGCCAACAGCATCCTGAGGAAAACCTGGAGTAGCTCCTTGTGCCCTGAAAGTCCTCAGGGATTGTTAAAGTAAACCATAAAAGAGAGTTTCTGTTTCTTCATCGGGGCAGGGGCTGAGGGGCTTTGTGGGAGCACAGAAATGTGAGAATTTGGCTGTCATCAACACCTGCCTGCAACTGCAGCAGCACTGAGCACACCTGGAAGCTGCAGGAGCCCGGGAATGGGATCTCAGGGGGGTTTGGGAAGAGCCCAGGAGCAGCAGGTTCATCCTGCAGCCCTGCAGTGGCTGAGGGGGCAGTGCTGGGGGGCTTCCCCTGATGGTTCTGCCCTGGGCTGTTCCTGGCTGCAGGAGCAACATTCCCTGCCTGACCCCTGGGCCGGGAGCTTGGGCTCTGGTGTCCAGCAGCACTTCCCTGGACCTCTCAGCCCTGCTGGGATGTGCCCATCATCCAAAGCACTCCTGGGTCACTTGGTGATGTTCTGTACAAGGAATATCACCCTGCAATGGTTTGGCTTGGAAAGGATCTTGAAACTCATTCAGTTCCAACCCCAGCACCTTCCAATGTCACTGGTGATGCAGCCTGGCCTTCGACCCTCCCAGGGATGGGGCAGCCAGAGGAAACAGGGAAAACAAGGAAAAATTCTCCCTGCTGGGGATGCACGGAGGAGATGGGGGAGCTTTGAGCATCAGGGGTGCAACAGCAGGCTGGAAAATGGGAATGGAGGTGGAGCTGTGCCTCACAGAGGATCCCAGCCATATGGAATGAGTTACCAGGGAAGGTGGCTGGAGCAGTGAGTGTGAGTCTGAGACATCTTGATTACTTTCTGCAGGAAAGGATTGAAGAGTGGAGTGAAAAACCAGGGAAACGGGATTTAAAGCACATTACCACTTTAATTTAAAAGTGCCCAAAGCAAGGAAATTCAGATTTAAAGCTGCCAATCTCTGCCTGGCTGCTGCAGGTGTTGGGGCTGGGAGGACTCTGGGGTCTGTGTCCAGATGGGTCCTGGGGCCATGAGGCCAATCCCAAACTTTGGGTTTGTCCCAGGAATGAGATCCTTTAATAGGTGTGCTCTGTGATAATTCTATTCTTTATAACAGAAATGTATTTGTTTTAATAATCTGCCCTGTGTGCAGTGCCCTGGACACCTTCTCTGTGTGATGCCCTTGAAAGTGTTGCAGGGTCTGGGATGGGTCCCTCAGGAATGGTTTTCTTCCCCCTTTTATCCTCCCAGTTTGGAGAGCCCTTCCCGGGAGCTGCTCCCTCTGCTCCTCCTCATGTCATACACGAGGTTCTGAGGAGGAATTTAGGGGCAGTTTAGGGGAATTTAGGGAACTTTTGGGAAACCCAAGAGCATCTTTTCCACTTGGGATTTGTGACTTGGCCGTATCTCCCCTTGCTTTGCTTCCTGTAAACAGAATTTCTCTCTATTTTTTTTCCCACTTCCCAGATTTCCCTTTCTGTCAGAATGCCCCCCCCCCCCCACCCCTTCCCAAATCCAGGCTCAGCCCCCCTGAGCTGTTCAGGAACATCCTCGGAAGTGGCTGCAGAACAGAGGAGTTGGGAGCAGTTTTTGGCAGGCAGAGACTTAGAAAATAATTTCAGTCCTTTGCTGTTTCTAATGTGCACAAGAGATATTTTCCCCTTTTGCAGGAGGATAAAAGATCATTTAAAGTGACAGCTTTGGGGGAAAAAAAATAGTACAGAAAGAATTATAATAATCAAATTTTTTCCCTTAAATTATCACAATTTTTTCCTGTGGATTTGTCCATCTTTCTCAGAGATGTCTTTTCACAGAAAAAGGATCAATTCCTTCCGGATAATTTATACATCACTTGATATTTAATATGTTTTTAAACAGTTCTGAATTTTCTTTGCTGCTAAAAAATATTTCTTTTAACCCACTGCAGCAAATCCTTTCAGAACCTTGAGGTTCGTGTGAAACTCTTGGTGTTCCTTGTTTTGTTTTTGCTTGGAGCCTGTTAAAAGTGTCAGGACGTGGGTGGCATTTGAAAGGTTACTGGAAAGGGTGGGGCTGTGATTAGCTAAGAAGGGAGATGAACTTTCTGGCAAAAATAAGGAAGACTTTGAAGCAAACAGAATCTGGATGCCTGCAGAAAAATGGAATCGAATAAAAGCTGGAATCGGGGCGATCCCGAGGTGCAGGAGGGGGGAGCAGCAGAATCCAGCGGATGTAGATGTCAGCTCGGTGACAGGCGTGCCCTGATCCTGGGCATTATGGCCCTGCAATGGAGAATAATTATTCTAATTTGTTTTATTACATTAGCGTGGGTAGGAGGGAAGAAAGGGAGCTTTCTTCGCTGCCTTTCTCATTATTCCTCGGCGAGCACGGCGGGGCCAGCTCCCGGCTCCCGCGCCGGCCCTTCATGGGAATTTTTGGAAAATGATGTCTGCAATGTTCTGACCTTTGCCGTCCCAGCTGCAGCCTCCTCCTCTCTGCAGGGATCCCACACTTGACTCCTTAGCAACCTCCTTTGTGCCTCTGATCTCTCTCCATTTGTCTGTAATAGCCCTTGGCAGCGGGACTTGTTGTTCCTTGGTGGCTGGAAAAGGCAGGAGCCGCCGATGCCAAGGGGTTTTGCAGAATCCTTTTCACCCACTGCTCCAGCGCTGCCTTCAGAGCCCCCCAGATGCTGCTGGTGGCTTCTCAGAGGGGCTTTTTGGGGGATTTGATGGAGGGAAACGGCAGCAAATCAAAGGAAGCAAAGTCGACCCCAGGGACTTCTCCTGCGGGGTCTCCACCCGTGCGGGGCTTTGTGGTTGTGGTGGCTCTGGTTTGGCTCTGGGCAGGTTCACCTGAGCTCCAGCAGGTTCTCCTGAGCTCCAGCAGGTTCTCCTGAGCTCCAGCAGGATCACCTGAGCTCCTTCAGGTTCTTCTGAGCTCCTGCAGGTTCTCCTGAGCTCCTGCAGGTTCACCTGAGCTCCAGCAGGATCACCTGAGCTCCTGCAGGTTCTCCTGAGCTCCAGCAGGATCACCTGAGCTCCAGCAGGATCAGCTGAGCTCCTGCAGGTTCACCTGAGCTCCAGCAGGTTCACCTGAGCTCCAGCAGGTTCTCCTGAGCTCCAGCAGGTTCTCCTGAGCTCCAGCAGGATCTCCTGAGCTCCTGGAGCCACCTCAGAGCCCCTCTGTGCAGGAGGCAGCAGGCAGGTGGGGTTTGCTCCCCTGGATCATGGCAGGATCCTGGAGTGGTTTGGGGTGGAAAGGTCCCTCGTGGGCAGGGACACCTCCTGCTGTCCCAGGTTGCTCCAAGCTCCATCCAGCCTGGCCTTGGACACTTGCAGAGTTCTCAGGATGGTGTGGAGGTGCCAGGCTTGGAGCTGCACAGGGCTGGGCAAGGTGCAGAGCAGAGCCAGCTGAGGAGCACACAGCTGTCCTTCCCTGGCTCAGGAGTTGTAAACCATGGGGTGGTTTGGGTTGGAACAGACCTTGAAGCCCATCCTGCCGTGGGCAGGGACACCTCCCACCACCCCAGCTTGCTCCCAGCCCATCCAGCCTGGCCTCAAACCCTTCCAGGCATGGAGCATCCTGTCACTCCTCTCTCTCGTGGCAGGAGCAGCAGGAATTCAGGGAGGTGGGTGGGAACATCAGGTGCAGCTCTGGTGCTCACCTGTGGCTTGCTGCTGTCCCAGCTGTGGCAGAGGCTGTACCTGTGTCACCTGTGGGACATTCCCTGCAGAGCAGAAAACCTGGGATCCAGCTCATCCTTCCTGCACCATGGGCCTTGATCCATCAGCAGGGAGGGACATGGGGAAGGTCTGGGGCTCTGAGGGGGTTTTGGACCCCCAGCTGAAGTTGGTCTCATTGGATTCCTCAGATTTAAGTTCTCCAGGAGCCTCTTCCAGCCCTGCCCCATAATCCTGAAGTGGTTTTATTTTTAGATGTCACCTTGGGAAGCTCCTTCCTCTCCCACACACTGGGGTCTAAATTTGTCTCAGGATCCCCTGGTGAGGGTTTGGCTTTCACAGAGATGGCGAAACCACTTTTCCTGTGGGTAGCAGAGGTGGGAAGTGCACGGAGCTGGGATTTTCCCTGGAAGCTTCCCTTATTTATAGCAGGAGCAAAATGAAAATCTAGAATTTAGTTGGGAAATTTGGGTGGGTTTTGCCCATCTTTTCTACAGGAAAGACACAGAAAGGTCTCTAAATTGACTCTAAATTTATAACGTGGGTGCCCCATTCCCCACCCTTCCCTCTGGAGCTGGGATCAATAGGGAATTTTGCAGACATAGCTTGAGTCACCAAGCTTTTGCTCAGCTTCCCGTGCTATTGGCCTGTCTGTACCATTTTTTTCAGAATTAATTTTGGGCTGAAAAAGTCTCAAAGAAGTGCTTTGTTCCTCCTTGACACTCACTCCAGGGAAAAAAGAAAAAAAAAAAAAAAGAGAAAAAAAAAAAAGAGGAGAAAAAGGGGGAAAAAAAAGCCGTGGAAAATCTGACATCTGCATTGTAGAGAAAAATCAATAGATAGGGAGGAATATAATTATCCCCCACTCCTGAAGGAATTTTTCAGATATTTTTTGGAACAGTGACTCATATGGGCTTAGGGCTTGAATGACATTTTAATTATTCTGGCTTTTTTTTGCTTTGAATCACCCAAGTACAGCGGGCTGGAAGGGGCACAGTTGGGCACAGCCATCAGGGGAAGATGAAAGGGCAGGATTTGGGGATTTGGTGTGGGAGCTGAACCCTTCCCTCCCTTCAGGTGGGGGCTGGATCCCCCCTGGATCTCTGGTGGATCCCCCTGGATCCTGTTTGCTGCCATCCTGTAAATGTGGGAACGCTTCCCCTGCTTTAGGAATGTTTTATTCCATATTCCAGAGCAGGGCTGGTGTGGGGGCAAAGTGATTAAAGCCAGGGATTTTATTATCCACCAGCAAAGTAAATCTAAAAAAAAAAAAAATCCTAAATGTAATTTTCCTTGCTCTGTGAGAAATGCTGCTGGATTTAATTCCCCTTAATTAATTAGGGAGTTTGGAGTTTGGGCCTTTCCAGGTCCAAGCAGGTGCTGCATCTCCATCCTGCCCCGAGCTCCTCAGCCGTGCCCTGCAGGGAGCAAACCTGGCAGGAGAGGAGGAATTGAGCCCATATTTCATTCTGGACCTTAATTCAATCCAGGGGCAACATTTTCTACTGCTCCTGCTGTAAATTCCTGTGACAAGGAACTCTCATTATCCCGAGGAGTGCCACCAGTGCCCGACCCCGTGTCCCTGCAGCCACCACCAGCAGTGGGAATTTAATAATCCTGGATTCAGAGCGAGGCCACAGAGGTGAAAGGGCCTCTGCTGGTTCACTTGGCCACCTGGTCGCTTGCCTTGAGCTCAGATTTAATTTGTATTCCTGAAAACTTCCCGATTTCCGGCAGCCCCCGGGATGGGCAGAGCTGCCTTGGTGCTCAGAGATCTTTTCCAGCCTCAGCAGCTCCAGGATTCTGTGATTCTCCTTCTCCTTTCCTGCCTCTCCTCAGCAGAGCTGAAGCCTCAGCACACAGAGATTTTTCTGTGCACATTTCTTGGTCCAAATCCTTGGGGAAACTGGAAAACTCAGGTGCCAGTGTGGGAGTGAAGTGGCCTTGAAGACAGCTCGGGGTAAAGCTGACTTGAAACCCCTTCATGATGAGAGTGGGAGTTTTTTATGCTGCAAAACATCCTTGATATGAAGACTTTCCTGTTTGAAAGCTTTCTAGTAAACAAAAAGGGGTGAACTGCCTGAGTGAGTCACTGCAGGGAAAATCAGGATTTTCAGAGTGCTGCTTTTCCCCATCCTCGTTTTAATTGGAGTTTTAATTATCCCTGCTGGATAACAGAGCTTGATAACAGCCCTGGGAAGGGAGGAGGAGGGAAGGTCATCAAGATAACTGTCCTGTTTTAATATTCCAGCATTCCTGCACAGAGCTTCCTCAGTGTGTGCTGGCCCTGCCAGGGCTGGAGCTGCAGCACATCCTGGGAGATGCTATCACCAGATCCTGTAATTTTAGAAAAGCTTGGAGGGCAGGACAGCCTGGGGAGGGGAGGATAGAGCAGCTGCTGACGGTCAGGGTGTCTTGTCCCTGCTTCAGATTTACTTGCTGAGTGAATCCCTGGAGGTAAAACTGCTTTGCCATCCTGGGTGATATCACTTTGCATCCCTTCTCTGCCAGGCAGGAGTTCATAAACTCTGCTCTGTCCTGTGCTCTCAGCTGTCAGACAGATATACAGCCCTGGGAAATGGATATTCCTGGATATCTCTGAGCTCTGGACAGTTTTGGAGGGTCTTTAACTGGAATTTTGAATTTCTTTTGAGCTGCAAATGTGTGAAACTTTCTTTAATGCTGCAAGCGAAGATTTGTTTTAGTGTGAGCAGGGAGGTTGGAGCAGAGGAGCCACTGTGTTCTCTTCCAACCTGTTCCAGTTCTGGGAATTTAGATGGAATTCATAAATGCTGGAATCTCCTCCTCTGAGCTCACATTTTAGCCCTGGAAGGGAAGGTCACTGATCCCTTCCCTGCTGCAAATGCCAGGAAGCCTCGGGATGCTCCCAGAAACTCCCAGCGTTTTTCTCCTGGGGAAGGCAGGACCATCACAATCAGGGCAATGTCAGAGGCAGGCAAATACCCCCTAATTGTATGCAGATGACAGAGCTGCTTCGGCCTTTTGACTAGCGGAGCTTTCCTCAATTTGGGATATTGTGATCCTAATCAGGGACCTCTCCCGGACATCAAAGCCAGCCTTGATTGCTCGGCTTCCTGCTCCAGCCCATCCCTGCCCAGGTGTCTTTCCTGCTCTGGCCGACTGATTCCTTTCTGCTCTTCATCTCTGAGGCAAAGAAATTCAATCCCACTATTGCTGCCAGCCCTGGAATGGACCCAGTGATTTGGAAATGTCCCCTCTCGTTGTTCTGAGGTCCCAGGGCAGGGGATACCTGCTGGCCCAACCTCTAACCTGAGGTGGGGCAGGGCAGAGCTGTCAGCACTGCAGCCAGCTGTGTTTGGGGCTGACAGCTTCCTTTCCCTGCCCCTCTTTTGTTTCTCTAATTATTTTAATTGCATCTCTGTGTCCAGCTCCGTGTCCCCATCCCTGCTCCGTGTCCCCATCCCCAGCTCTGTGGCTCTGCTCCCTTTTCCACAGGCAGCAGAGGTGGCTTTGCCCGAGGGAAACTGTTGGGTTTGGATGTTAAAATTGTGAATCTTGCTGGCTTTTGTCTGTTATCCCAGGGACAGAGCCTGGTTTTTCCTATTGCTGCTTCCCAGGGATGCTGGGAGCGATGCCAGGAGCCCTGGGCTGCTCAGACCTGAGCAAAGGCTCAGCTGTGGCTGAGGCTTTTTCCTGGAAGGGGAATTTGGCATATTCCACAAGGATTTATGTCAGATTTTCAGTAACCAGGCAGTGGAATGAGTCAGAGCCATTGTGTTCCCTTGGGAACCACAACTGGACCCGGCTTGTGGATGTGCCGTGGGCCTCATTCAACCCCTGCAGTTTAACCACAGAAGTTGGCACCTTGAGACACAAACCAAAGTAAAATAAAATAATTGTAACAGTATTTTTGCCCTTTTTTCCCCTCAGGGGCTGATTAAAATCCGAGGAGATCGCTGCTGGAGAGAGTTGACTTGCATGGATTATCACTATGAGGTGAGTGATGCGCACACAAAACCTCATTTCTCCTGTCTGCTTTTCTTTTGTAAAATCGTTTCCCCCAACCTCTCCTCTCCTGCCAGGCAGCTCTCCATGTTTTCCCTCTTTATCCCAGCCTCTGGCACTCAGGCCGTGTCCCTGTGCCAGCTGGGTGATGCTGTTTTTCCCAACCACAGCCCTAGAAGACCAATTTCTCTCCTTCCCTCCCCTCCCCATCGTGGATCCAGGAGCAAACCTGAGCTTTTCTGAGAACTTGCACTGTAAATCTGCTGCAGGGCAGGGAAAGCAGAAATGAGAAAGGAGGTTTTTGTGGTGCTTCCACCCCCAAAAAGTGGCTGTTGGACAGAATCAGAGCATCCCTGTGCTCTCCAACATGCATAGCAGATCCTTGGCAGTTCAGAACTCCGTGGGTTTATCTTGTTGACATCTGTTGCAGTGATTATGTTGCATTTTGATTATAAATTGGGGCTTTTTGCTGGCTCTGGGTTCATCTCCTCTCTGGTTCCAGAGGCAAAATTGGCTCCTCTTCTCTCCTCACCTCTATTTTTGCATTTGAGTTTTATATAAATGGTGGTAGAAAGGAAAATGCTGCATCCAGTGATGTTCCCAGGCTGAGAAGCTCTGGGTTGGTGAAGGGAATGATCCTGAAGGAATATTCCTTTCCCTGGATTCACCTCACAGCCACTGCAAGTGGCCCAGGGTGTTTTAGTGTCTCTGCTTTGGAATCTGTGGCCATCAAATATTTGGGAATACAAGTCTGATGAGGAGGAGCTGGGAAAAGGGCTCATCCTGGAGAAGAGGGGGATCAGGAGGAATTTCTGGCTCTGCACAAGTCCCTGACAGGAGGGGACAGCCAGAGGGGTCGGGCTCTGCTCCCAGGGAACAGGGACAGGAGGAGAGGGAACGGCCTCAGGCTGGGCCAGGGGAGGTTTAGATTGCATATTTAGGGAAAATTCCTTCCCTAAAAGGGTGGTCAGGCATTGGAAGGGCTGCTCAGGGCAGTGATGGGGTCCCCATCCCTGGAGGTGACCAAAATCCACGTGGATGTGGCGCTTGAGGACACGGTGATGAACATGGCTGGTGGTGCTGTTGTTGATGATCTCAAAGGGCTTTCCCAACTTGAACAATTCCATGACTTTATGAAGTAAGATTTTGCAGGCCCAAAAAGCTCTTGTTTGCCTTCTCAGCTTTAAATCTCCTTTCCTGTGTTTTTCTCATTTATTTTCACTGGGGTTTCCCCTCACTGTGGGGCTGGGCCTGTCCCAAAGCTGCTGCTCCTTGGCTCTCACACAGCACCAAGGATCCAACTTCACCCCCAGCAAAACCTGGGATGAAAAACCCCTTCAGTGCTGTGGTTCTGATCCTGAGCACAGGGGTGGCTGCAGTAAATTATCCCCTTTTCCAGGCACCTGGCAGCACTTGGGGAAAATGCAGCTCCGAGCCAGCCCGGGCCGGCTCCAGCGCTGACCCCAGCCCACAACAATCAGCCCCAATAATCCCAAATCAATCCCAGCATCAGTCCTGGAGCCCAGAGGGATAATTGAGACCATTCCTGTCAGATCCATAAGGCAGGATCCCCAGCCTGTGCAAGTAATTGGGACCAGGGGCAGGGGGCAGATCTCGTTATCAATATCAATTATTTTAATCCCCACAAAAGAGGCTGCGAGAAAAGGAAAATGAAAGAGGCCAAACTTTGTCCCCCAGCAATAATGGAACAAAAATACCTAAAGGCTGGGATTCACCTGCTGATTCCAGCCAGAGGGAGGGAGAAAAGGGGGCAGCTGAAGAGGGAGGGAGGGAGCTGGGAATCTGCTCGTAATTAGGATGATAAAAGTGGGGATTGGAGCAGGCTGGGGATGGATTTGGGCCAGATGGGTTGTGCTGAGATGTATGTTGGCCACCCCAGCTCTCCTGCTCCAGCACGAGCTGCATCCAAGATCTACATGGGCTCCTGTGCCAAGAGAATTAATGGAAACACATGGCCTCCATCCCTGCCTGGACTATTTATTTGTAGTAGGACCTGCAGCTCTGCCCGTGGAAAAGAACATTTCCACTTCTGTCAGGAGCTGTGCATGGGACAGTCCAGTGGTGTTATGGTTAAAGGGGTCATTTTCCCTTCCTCCTTCCCTTCTGGTGTGCAGGGCCTTCATCCCAGCCTTGCTGTGTGATTTGGAGAGGGCAATGGCATGCTTGGCACAGGAGAGGGATTTTCCTACCAGCCTGACCCTCCTGGGTCCCTCAGGAGGAGATGGGCTCCAGGAATTCTGGATTCTCTCTGTGGGAGAGAATTCAGGCTCTGCTGGAGCTGGAGAAGGCTTTGCTCAGCACCAGGCACAGCTTTGGCACCTGGGAACTGCCTGGGGATTAACGGTGCCTGTGGGTGCCAGGAGCCCCAAACTCTAATCCCAGCTTGGCAAGACACCACAAACAGGGAATTTCATCTCCTTCTCCCTGGAATTCTGTGCTGTCCAGGCCAGGGGCTCCGAGGTGAGCACATGGTTTGCACCTGGAGTGCCTGTGGGATGGGATCCCAGTCCCTGTGGTGTCCCAGAGCTTCATGTGTCACCACATCCAAAAGGACACACCTGGGTGGCACCTGGCAGGAGAAGTCCTGGAATCTGCCATCCATGGGTTTATAAATCCCTTTTTAGGGGTTGCTGTTGTTTCACTGCGGTTACAGGGCTCTTTGCCCTGCAAGAAATGCCAGGAAAAAGGAGATTTCTCCCAGTGGAAGCTGTTCCTGGTGCAGCTGCTGCAGGGAGAAGCTGCTCTGGGTCTCAGGTCTGCCTGGCATTATTGAGATTTTAGGATTATTCGGATTTATCTGCTGTGGGCGCCAGGCTTGACAAATCCACGAGCCAGGATTGCAGGCTGGAGCTGGAATTCTGCTTCCCCTGGAGCCTCTGGCGTGGATCCCACAGAGTCTGGGACATCCATCCCCCCTGCCAGGGAGGGTGTGCAAGGGGGGACGTGGCTGAGCGTGTCCCCCTGTCCCTGCCTGCCCCACGGGGATCATTCCCAGAGCCCAGCAGCTCTGGGAAAATCTGCCTTGGAAGGTTCTGAGCCACCCCAGGCCATTTCTGCAGCTGGCAGGACATCTCCCAGGTGGGCTGCAGCAGCTTTCCAGCCCCTCTTGGGAGGCACCAGGTCTGAGCCAGGGTTGGGGTGGGGATGGGGAGCACCCACTCCCTCACCATTGCCTTGTTCCAGGCTTTATCTGGGAGTGCAGCCTGGCACAGGCGCAGCAGAGCAAATCCCCAGGCTGGGAAATCCCAGAGCCCTGCAGAGCTCCCTGTGCCCAGGCATGGAGCACAGGACACCAAACATGGACATCTCCAACCCAAACCACTCCAGAAGGAGCCTCTGGATGCTGGTGGAGGTTTTGGCAGAGCAGTTCTGATAATCACAGGGGTTTGGGGATGGGCAGGTCCTGCATGGTCTGGTCTCTCCTGTCCCACCAGGGATGTGCTCGGGGTGGGATGCAATCCACTGATGGATTTTTCCTACTGGCTGCCAAACTGCTGCTGCTTTTTAATTCCAGACAGATATCTTGGAAAACTCAGCCACCAACTGGTGGGAACAGCTGTGGGAGCAGCTGCTGGGGCAGGAGCCCTGCTGGGCACTGAATCCAGGCTGAGCTGCTGGACACAGCCATGGGTCCCTCCTGAGAGACCTCACTGACCTGGACGAGGAAAGGGGGACATGGAGGGGCTGGAGTGTGACCAGGGAGGGGAATGGAGCACCAGGAGGGGTTGAGGGAGCTGGGAAGGGGCTCAGCCTGGAGAAAAAGGGGATTTTTGGCTGTACACAACTCCTGACAGGAGGGGACAGCCCGGGGGATCAGGCTCTGCTCCAGGGAACAGGGGCAGGAGGAGAGGGAACAGCCTCGTGCTGAGGTTTAGTTTGGATATTTGGGAAAATTCCATCCCCTAAAAGGGTGGTCAGGCATTGGAAGGGCTGCCCAGGGCAGTGGTGGAGTCCCCATCCCTGGAGGTGACCAAAACCCACGTGGATGTGGCATTTGGGGACGTGGGCCAGTGGTGACTCTGGTGGTGCTGCTGGGAATGGTTGGACTTGATTTCCTTAAAGGTCTTTTCCAGCCTGAATTGATGTTGAGACAAAAGGATAAAGGGAAGGCAAAACTAAACCCCGCTCCTGGAGCAACAGCTCTTGGTCAGAGCTGGAAGTGAGATCCAGGATTTGCTTCCCTGCAGCAGCTCAGGGTGGGTTGGTCACCACAGAGCAGCAAAGTCTGGAGGGTTTCACTGCACTCTGCTGAATCCCAGCCCATTTTAGCCCCAAAAGTGTCGCTGCTGCTTCGCTCTGTCCCCAAGACCCTGCACAGCCACAGAGGCGGCTCCTGACGGGACAGATTGTCCCTAATCGCTGTGGAAGTGCTGTCCCCAAGCAGAGGCCATCAGGCAGAGCTCCAGCCCCAGCTCCTGGAGAAGCTCTGGAGGGAGCACAATGGCTTTTGTGCCTAATGAGGCCTTGCTGACTGATAGCTGAGCTGATAAGGGCGATAAGGAAGCTCAAACTGCTCCTTAACTGCCTCTTCATTCCTTTTCTCCCTCCTCTCCCCTGGATTAGACCTCGTTAAGCTTTTCATCCAGCTTTTTCCGAGCCATTATGAAACGAAAAGTAAATAATATTTAGCAATCTGTTGGGATGAATCAGAAAATGAGCTGCTTTTATGAGCCCGGATGGCTCAGGGTGGGCTTCGTTCCAACGGTTTGCATGGCTGGAAGGGAAAATGTTCCTAGCAGGGAGAGCAGGTGCTCAGATTTCGTGCTGGAAATTCTAAAGTCGCAAATTCAGACGAGGGAAGTGGTGCTGAATTAAACAGAAAACAATAATTATTAAAGGAAGTCGCCGTGTAAATAATTTTGGGGATCTTTTTGTTGGTAACATTAATAATTATATTATAAAATATTTATGGAGCATCTTAAGTTTACAGTGCTTGGACCTGTGCCAGAGCCTCAGCACCCTCAGAGGGAAGGATTCCTTCCTAAATGTAATTAAATGCGGAATAATTGGTGTCTCTGCTCCTTCCCTTGAGCAGGGTGTGAACTTGGAGGCTTTTGCTGGTTCCAGCCCAGGGCTGTGTCTGAGTCTGGCACAAGAGGCAGCCTGGACGTGAGGAGATTTCCCCAGGAGTGATCTGAAGGGTTTGTGGAGGTCCAGCAGGGCTCAGGGTGAGCTGGACACGTGGCTGTGAGCTCAGGGCCACTTCTGAGAACTGACCATGGGGTTTGGAACAGGAAAATTCATCCTCTGGAAGCTGTGTTTCCATGAAAACAGGAGGGGGATGAGCTGTGCTCCATCTCTGCCCTCGTGGGACAGCTCTGTGTAGGAACCAAAGCTGCTGCTGATGAGATCTGGGTAAGGAGAGCAAGGAGGGGACAAAGTTCTGCCCATGGAGGGCTGTAAATGCAATTTATTTCCATCTCCTGGGGCAAAAGCAAACTGCTCTTTGAGTCAAGGTGAGTGATACCAAAGGAAGAACACTCTGGTGCTCAGCTGGTTTATTTTTTTTCCTTCCCATTTGGTCAGAAGTTTTGAGAACTGATTTTTCCAGAGGCAGAACTGCAAAACCACTTGTCTTTATTCCCATGTCTGGAAGGGCTGCTCTGGGGGGATTGGAGGCTGGGGATTTGGGGCTCTCTGCTGGGTTCTGGGGAGTTCCATGAGGCTGGAGCTGGCCTGGGATCAAGGAAATAATGAGATCCATCATAGGGTAAGTGCTTGGAGCAATAATATTGGCAGATAAATGTCAGCAGGACATCAAAAGCTTATTAGGCTGTATCTGGACTTTGTATGGGGCTCTGCAAGGAGACCTTGATCTTAGAGAGCTTTCCAGATGAGTCCCAGGTCTCTGACATGGATTCAAGTGCAGTTTGCTGGAAAGGTTTGTTATTCCCAAGGCTGGGTTGGCTCTGCTCTCCTGGAGGTGCCCATCACTTGAAAACAGAGGGAGCAAATGCTTTGAGAGTGGGGTTTGGGCCTGGCTTGGAGGATCTGCCATGCTGGGTTTGCACAGGTCGGGTTTGCTGGCAGAGATTCAGGGACATCTCTTCCAGCTGAGCCCTGCTGGGAAGGAGCCCTGGATCCCCAGGGCTTGGAAGTGCTGCAGAAAATGAGGGCTGAGCTCTCCAAGCCCTCAATTCCCAGAAGTGAAACCATCCTGGTGGAGCTGCAGTCTGAGGAGACAGAATGATAAATACCGACAGCGATGCCCAGTTGGGCCAGGTTTAAAAAGTGGGAAGGAATTCCGGGGCTGGTGCCCTCCCAGGATGCGCGGAAGGACGGGGGTGATTTACAGCGCAGAACAAAAGCAGATTGATGCAGGGATGTGCCGGGGGATGTTTCATTCCCAGCAGAGCAGGCAGGGGAGCAGCTTTCCAGAGGCAGGTCCTGGTGGGAGCAGGGCTTTGCTGGCAGGCAGGGCTGGATCAGGATCTGCCTCGTGTTCCCCAAGCACTGAACGCAGCACACGGGTGGGAAGTGGAGCCCCAACAGCCCAAAATCAGCATCAGTTCTGTGCCCAGGGGGACCAGGATCCTGGCAGGGAGTTCAGGAGAAAGGGGGAGGAGTGTCTGCTCAGAGAATTATCAAAATAAAGGGTGGAGCTGCAAATCAGCATCAGAAAACAGCCCCAGCTTCTCTGGACTGAGAAAGGCACAGCCTGCTGGAGAAAATGGGATGGAGGGAGAAACTCCCCAAAGGAGAATTGTGCAGGAACTTCTACATGGAGTGCCAGGACACAGGGAATGGCTGCCCACTGCCAGAGGCAGGGCTGGATGGAAACTGGGAAGGAATTCCTGGCTGTGAGGGTGGAGAGGGGCTGGGATGGGATTCCCTGAGAAGCTGTGGCTGCTCCTGGATCCTTGGAAATGCCCAAGGCCAGGCTGGAGCACCCTGGGACAGTGGAAGGTGTCCCTGCCATGGCAGAGGTGGCATTGGAGGAGCTTTAAGGTCCATTCCAACCCAAACCATTCCAGAATTCCGAGTTAATTGTAAGTTCCAGTGATGATCCCACCCAGACACAGCTTCCATGGGCACTGGAGCACCAGGATTGGGGCAGGATTTCATTTCTCTCTTTGCTGCAGTTCAGATCTGCTGTCCTCTCTGTGATTCTCCACCAAAAGCATCTGCATTTACTCCAAAACACCTTCTGGGCTCCCCCCTCTGCCACTGGAGCAGGTGGGTGGCACCTCCCCCTGGTTCCCTCAGCTTTCCACGATTCCCAGCAATGCCAGGATAAACCAGGGAAGCTTTCATGGACATTTCCCCCCTGGGGAGCTTTGTGTGCTGAGGGTTTGGGGTGTGGGATCAGCAGCAGAGCTGTCAGTCACCCTGCATTGGGAATATGCCAATCCCCTTTCCAGCAGTAACACAATTCCTCTTCCTGGATTCTTTGCTGTTTTTCTTACGGATTTGTTTTAAGCCTGGTGAAAGCTTCCTGTACACCTATTGGATTTCATCTCTTCCTCACACTCTCCCACTGTTCCCAACTCGTTTGCAGACCACCCAGGACCCTCCTTACTTCCCTTAAATATTCCCTTTTCCTCCTCCCTCCACGCCTTTGGTCTGATTCAATCCTAATCAGATTAATCCTCACAGCAGCCGCTTCACCAGCTCTGCCCCTGCAGTGGCTCCTGTGCTCCCTGGGCTCCTCCAGGGGCAGGAATGTTGGATCCCATCTCATCCCTGAGCTCCAGGCCTGTGGGGAATTGTGCACTGCTCCTGGAACGTGCAGGGCCCAGGAGGTTTGGCAGCTCAGAAGATAACACAGGCAAGGCTCTGGTAATTATTTAAATTATGGATTTCTGAGCCTGTTAATGGGGTGTTTTAAGAAGTGCACAAAGAGAAGGAAGATGACAAATTTTGATGCTTTGTGGAAGGCAGAAATGAGAGGGGGAAGTGGCAGAAGAGCATTTTCCAGTCTTTAGAAGTTACATGGAATGGTTTGGGTTGGAAGGGACATTAAAGCCCATTCAGTTCCAAACCCCTTCTGTCATCCCAGGGTGCTCCAGCCTGGCCTTGGACACTTCCAGAGGCAGCCACAGCTTCTCTGGGAATCTGGGATCTCCCCACCCTCTCAGGGAAGGACTTTTTAACAGGTCTGGGTGTCCTGGAGTTTTAGGGAGCAGAAAGGCTCAGGAGCTTCCTTGGGTGGTGTTGGCAGCTCCTTGATGTCTACGAAGATGTCTTGGTCCTCATCCTCCAGTCTGGGGCCTTGGGGGCTCCAGACCTTGCCCAGAGCCCTCATTTTGATGTATCCACCTCTGGATTCTCCCAATGGTCAGAACTAATCCCCATGAGCACGAGTAGAGAAATTTCCTCTCATCCTTTCTGGCACTTAGGGACATTAGATAATCTCTTTAGGGACACTAAATAATCTCTTTCCTGGTCACCTCCTTAGCAGGTGCAGTTTAAGGAGAGTCATTTTTCCCATCCATTCCCACCTTTCTCAGTGTTTGTAGGGAATTTTCCCCCATTCCAGATCCCTCACCTCAGTTCTGCTGGAGGAGCTGCGTTCCCAGTGGTGGGCAGGGGTGCACATTCCTCCTTTTCCTCCTCCAGTCTCTTTTTGGGATTTTCTTTTGGGAATAAATGTAATGACCAATCCCAGTTCTTTGGGTAACATTCCTGGCACAGATTCCAGAGAATTTGTGGCTGTCCCATCCTTGGAAGTGTCCAGGGCCAGGCTGGATGGAGCTTGGAGCAGCCTGGGATGGTGGAAGGTGTTGGGGCTGGAACTGGATGAGTTTAAGGCCCCTTCCAGCCCAAACCATTCCATGATATTATTTTTGTCGTGCATGAAAGGTTTTAAGCTCAGCTGGAATATTTATTCCCCCAGAATAAAACAGAACCAGGGAGGAGAAAATCCCACCATGGGCAGAACTTTAAAAATAGCCGAGCCCTTCCCTTTATTTGCATGGCTCCAATTTCCAGGTGATTTCTGCCATACAATTCCCATATTTCTCCATACAATTCCCTGTGGTTTCAGCCTCTCCATGTTGGATATACATTGACTAAAAGTGCAGCTCACAGGTTGTGTCACTGCAGTGATCAGCTCAGATGGCCCGAGCCAATTCCCAGGCACGTCTCCTTCCTTCCCAGGGATCAGGAAGAATTCCACATATTTCTCCATGTTTCTTCCCTCTTCTGAGTACTGCAGCTCTCACAGCAAGCCCTTGTAGCTCTGGAAAAAGAACAATCCAGGCCTGGGGGGTGCAGGAACGAGTTAATTTGAAGTCTCTGCCGTGGTGTTTTGCTCCAAAGTCGTGTGCGCCAAACTGACCTTTAATCTTGGAATATAAATCACTTTCCAGTCCTATTATTTCTAAAATCCTACAGGCTTGCGAATGCACAAAAGAAGCCTTTGTCTCTTATTAATTTAATTTATAGGTTAAAGTTTCAAATCAGTGGCAAGCACAAGCTGATTTACTGTGCACTGCAGGAATTGCTGTTCTGGGAAGTGCAGCGATTGCTCCGCTGCCTCCAAACAGGGATGTGTAATTAGGAGCTTCTGTAATTAGATATAATGTCAGATAATTTGCTTATCGTTTTTGGAATGCATTCTCCAGAAAAGATGGGAGGGGATCTCAGGGTGGATTAGCTCTTTCAAGCCTAAAAACTCCCCAGATCAGTAAAATTGTGTGTGGAGTCATCCAGTCATCTCCTGTATGATGTCATTTGTGCTGCAACAAAAAACCAGCCACTCTGGGGATAAAATTCACATAAAAGCAGGAGGGAGCCTTTTCCCACCAGTTTAAAACAGGGCACCCTTTCCTGTTTGTTTTGGTTTTTTTGGTGTTTTTTTGTTTGTTTGTTTGTTTTGGTTTTTTTTTAATTTGGCATTTTTATTTATTTTGAAGCTATGAAATCCCTGTGTGGAGTCCCTTTGGTTTCTCTTCCCAGCCTTAGGAGTATTCCCATTTTCAGACCCATTTCTTCCACTTCCTGGGATTTCTACTTATGGAATTTTATAAGCAAGTATTTTAGTCTGCCTCCAAATAGCTCAAGACAAAGCAATGAAACTTTTTCCTAACCCTGCTGTCATTCCCCATTGCAGGGGAAAATCTTTGACTCCTCCAAGCTCTCTCCAGAGGCTTTTCCCTCTTGACCAATTTACACGGAAAATAGGGATTGTGACTTGCTGCCCTTGCCAAGATCGTGGAAATATCTGTATTAAAAATGCCATTTCTCTTCCTCCTGCCCAGGAATTCACTGATCTGTGTTTTCCAAGGATCAGATCCTTTCTGTTCCCTCTCAGTCTCAGTGAAAGAGCTTTTCTGGCCTCAGCATGACCAGGACACGTGACAGGGCTGAGCTGGATCGTGTCCAGTTAGCCCAGGACAAGACTGGATTTCCCACTGCCATGGTGGGTCCCTCTGAGTGGAGCACACCTGGGCAGGGTCTGCAGTCCATCCATGGATTTGTGGATTCTGGGATGAGGTGAGGGAGTGCCCACCTTTCCCCAGAGCTGCCCTGGGCCCCGCTGGGGTTTCCCATCAGCTGCTGAAGGCAGGGAATTAAAGCTTGGTGGGGCAAGCAAGGGACTTGGAATGAAAGCTTGGTGGGACTTGGAATTAAAGCTTGGTGGGGCAAGCAAGGGACTTGAAAGGAAAGCTTGGTGGGACTTGGAATGAAAGCTTGGTGGGGCAAGCAAGGGACTTGGAATGAAAGCTTGGTGGGACTTGGAATGAAAGCTTGGTGGGACTTGGTGGAACTTGGAATTAAAGCTTGGTGGGGCAAGCAAGGGACTTGGAATTAAAGCTTGGTGGGACTTGGAATCAAAGCTTGGTGGGACTTGGAATTAAAGCTTGGTGGGACTTGGAATTAAAGCTTGGTTGGACTTGGTGGCAGCAGGATTTCTTATCCCAGGACCAATGAGTTCCGTGAGCTCCCCTTCCCTAAGAAAAGAGAATTCCTGCTGCTGGTTCTGCTCTTCTCCCAGTGCAATATTCCACACTGCTGGGGAGTTGGGACCAAAATCCCTTCTCCACCCCTCTTCTCCCTCAGGAATGTTTCTGCTTTTATAACTCGAGGGTGTCATGCAGAGGAGAGAGTGGGGAGTCCTCAACCAGCAACTGCTGGAGCCCCTAAAGGTCCTGCAAGGCCACACTGAGGTCACCCCAAAGCTTCTCCTCTCCAGGTGAACAATCCCAGCTCTGCCAGCAGAGCTGCTCCGTCCCTCCCATCATCCTGGAGCCTCCTCTGGACTGGCTCCAGCAGCTCCAGGTCCTTCCCCATGCAGGTGGGGTCTCACCTGAGCAGGGCAGGGGGGTAAAAGCCTCTCCCTGATCCCTGTCACCTGCTGGAGGTGTCCCCATGGAGGTGGCCCTGCTCCACGGGGGATCCCTCAGGGCTGGTAAATCCTTAGGGCAGGAGTTGCAGTTTGTGAGCAGCCCACAATGGAAATCATGGGATGTGTTACCCTTGACCCTGAGGCAAAGAGGGGAATATTTTAATTGCAGGAGTTAATTACAATTTGAGCAGCTTGTGGGAGCTTGGCAGGTGATGTGAGACCCCGTCCTGCTCTGATCTCAGCTGAGGGATTGGGAGCAGCAGCACAGATGTGGGAATCCAACAGCAGCAGGAATGGCCTGGGAATGTTTCTGGGCTCTTTGTGTTGCTCTTTAATGATTTTTAGTGTAGGTGCCACACTTTTAAGTTGTTAAAAATCATCACAAAGGGTTTTTCCAGCAGGAGTTCCCCATGGGCAGGGAGCAGGGTGGATCCTGAGCTCTCCAGGTGCCTTCCCTCCCCTCTCCCTCAGCACTTGTGTTGGTAAACAGAGCTGATGGACACTTCCCTCCCTTTGAGCAGTGAACCTGAACTCCCTGAGTGCACAGGGACTGACAGGGGAGCCAAGGGGAGCTCCAGGAACTCTTTGCTGTGCCAGGAGAAGGGGAAGGGTGATTTAGGCACAGCCATATCAAAGGCAGGTCTCAGAGCCGGTCAAACCTGACTTTCCTCATGAAACTTTGGGGTTGTGCTGCAGACTGGAACTGGATTTGGGACTTGCAGAGATTAAAGTTCAGGTGCTGGTGCCTCTCCAGACTCCTGCACTCCACAGGCACGGACACCTTCCACCATCCCAGGTGGCTCCAAGCCCCGTCCAGCCTGGCCTTGGGCACTGCCAGGGATCCAGGGGCTGCCCACCCTCCCAGCCAGGAATTCCTGCCCAATATCCCATCCAGCCCTGCCCTCTGGAAGTCTAAACCCATTTACCCCTGGCTTTTCCCTCTTTGATGTCTGTATTTGTATCCTGCAGGAATTTTTGGGTCTTGCTCTCCTTCCAAACTGGAAGAGCTGAAGAGTGACCCAGGGGAGCAGGGATTTCCTTCACTCCTGGCTCAGCCCCATCTCCTGTTTATCCTCCAGGGATGAATCCAGGTTTCCTGTCCTGTGCTCCTGCCAGGCTGCAGCATCTCCCTCCCAGAGCCCCTTTTTGGGCAAGAATCCAGGATTTTATTGGGATTCAGCATCACCCATGGAGTGGGTTTCACTGCCAGTCAGGATGTTCCTGACTTCTCCTGGGTGTCTGATGTTTCCTCTCCCTCAGGATTTATCTGTCATCTACGCAGGGCTGGGTGTTTCTGGGGAGCCCTCTGGAATTCCTGGCTGTTCCTCTGGCACTTTGGTTCCATTTGCACCCTGGACTGAAGGAAAATCCCTTTGGGATTGGGTTTCACACTCTCCTCCATGGAGGAACAAAGGGCTGCCTTTACATGGATAAAGGTTGGGAGGTGATGCTGCAGACAGGGGAATTTTGGGATCCATTTCACGTTTTAGGGGCGTGTGAGCAGCAATGAGAACATTGCAATAGAACAGGACACAAACTCTGCTGAAATACTGGAAATGCAGGGATAAATGGGGTGATAAATCCCAGGAATCTGGCTGCAGTGGTGTTTGCAGGGAGCCAGTGGGGCCAGGGGGTCACTGCTGCCCTGGGCCTGGGAGCAGCTCTGCCCCTGCTCCAGAGGCTGCATGGATTCTCCACTTCCATGGAATCTCTCACTGCTGATCTTCATTCACATCTCTGTACCAGATCCAGGATGTTTTTGTGCTGCTGGTTAGAGGTGGTGACCAAAACAGGGTGAAATCCCTTTGGTTTTTAATTCAAATTTAATCATTTAGCCAGATCCTCATGGAGAACTTTGGGTTTGCCTTTCCCTGAGTTGTCCCAGGAGCTCCTTGGCACATCCAGGAGTCTTTTATTGCATTTTTGGCACCAATCCCTGTGGTTTTTGTGGCAGCAGAGCCCTTTGTAGGGTGTGCTATGACATTCCTGGACTAAACCCCTATTTATCCATACTCTGATGTATTTCCCTGGAGATTTTTAGTCCACCTCCTTTTTTAGGGCCTGTTGGAGATTCCAGGCAGGAATTTTTGTAGTGGATGAAATGATTTAAGTTTGTTTCTCCTGCTGTAACAGAAGAGCTGCCTTTGATCCCAAAAACCAGAGAACTGACTTTTTTAAATCTCCTCCTTCTCTCACTCTGGTCCTTCCTTCATCCTTGGATCTCACTGCCATTTCCCAAGTCCTGGTTTCCTGAAGATGATCCCCACTTTTCCAGCTGGCAGATTTGAGCCCAAGGTGATGCCAGACCTTGGGTTTCTGCCCTGCAGTTTGTGCCATGGCTTGGGAAAGGGGAATGAGGAAAATCAGATCCCAGGAGCTGGGTTTGGGTGTGGAACCAGGAGTCTCCACAGTGTCTGATGTGGTCATGAAGGTGCCAGCCCATGGGGATATTGGATTTTTATCCAAATGTTTGACTTTTAGCCAAAATTTGCTCTCCTAAAAGCATCTTGGGAGGAATTCCTTGCTGGGAATTTTCTTCATCCCAGTCCTGAGCGTGCCATGGGTGTGTCAGAGTTACAGGTGTCAGTGGGCAGTAATTAATTAATCACTTAATATTCCACATTTTTAATGGTTTTAATGGCTTTGGAGAGCCCAAAACCATTAAAAATTAGAAACCACCCGGAGCTCCTGGATTCCTGATTTTTGTCATTGCAACCCATTAGGAAAACTTGCTGCAGGATTTGCTTTACCTGTTGAAAGAATTTATTGTAGAAGATATTGAGAGCTTTGTCCTGTTTGGTTTACAGATTTCATGGGATAAATCACATCCATGTTCCAGGACCACGGATGTGTGGCTGTGACAGCAGCTGGTTTTGATAAACTCCAAAATGTCCCTCTGAAGTAAACGAAACACAAATTTCACCAAGCAACTCCACATCGGCCTTTTCATTCCCTTCCCTTCCCTTCCCTCCAAGCTCGAATTTGATTTTATTGCTTGAGATTTAGCAGAAATTTAATACTTTATCTCCTTGTGAAGCATCCCTCCCAGGCCCAGCATTCCTCTGGCTGGATTTGGGGTTCCAAGCACGGCTGATCTTTTGCCAAATTGAAGTTGCTCCGTGCCCGAGTTTCAGGATGGTTGAAACTTTTGAAGTTTGCCCAAAAATGTGCTTTATGTTGAGCTGTCTGGCAGGAGAGGCCTCTTCTTTTCCATTTTTTTGTTTGAAGCAGCTTTTGGAGAGCCCAAAAACATCAGGAGTTGCTCCTCTCCCCAAATTCCAGGCTGGGCTTGCAGCAGGATCTGCTCATTCCATGGGGATCCAAGGCTTATCTTTATGGGAATAAAAGAATTTTGAGGCTCTTTGTGGTTCCCAGCTGAGCATTCCCTCTGCTCCACACTGGGGTTTGGGTATTCCCCCTTTTCCAGTGACAGAAATTCCATCTGCCGCTCTGCTGTCATAAACCCTCCTGTGTGGGAGAGCTGTGGCAGTCCAGGAAGGGGTTTTTTATGGATGTTGGTGCACAAAATCTCAGGATCAGGGGGTTAAAACCAAATCTGTGCTGCTGGAGAGGGAAAACCTGCCAGGGCAGGGCTTGGAGGGGCTGTAGGGTGGCTGAAACCCCAGAAATGCTGAGGTGCCAGTGAAAGCGTGGTGGGGCAAGGATGGAGATGTGGGATGAGGAGGAGGATGCAGAGCTGGAGGAAGCAGGAATTTCATTTCTTATGGTGGGGCAAGGATGGTGATGTGGGATGAGGAGGAGGAGGATGCAGAGCTGGAGGAAGCAGGAATTTCATCTCTCATGGCTTTGGCACGGTGTGTCCATGAGGGAGAGAGAGCTGGGAAGGTTTTGGGGCTGTCAGAGCCTTCAGGAGCTGCCCCAGGAGCTCCTCCTGGGTGGGACCAGATCCCAGAGGATCCTTGAGAGGCTGCCTGGAGCAGAGGCTGGGCAGAGTTAAGGAATAAAGTAGGGATTTATTAAAAGGCCTCAAAGGATTCACCTTGGGCAGCACAAGGGCCTGGCTGTGGCTACACCCAAGATGGACAATGGGTCACACAGGGTTTTCACCCTTTGATAAGTTTTGGTCCATTTCCATATTGGGGTTCACTGTCCAATTCCAGCTCAGGTTCTGCAGTCCCACCCTCCCAGACTGCTCTCCTCCATTCCCTGTTGTTTGCACTTTTTGGGGCTGGAGCTGCAGTGGTGTCCTTGGTTCTGGGGCTGGAAAAGGATTGTTCTGTGTGCCTGAGCTGTGAGGAGAGCTGCTGACACTTTCTATGGAGTTCAGAGTTGTGTACCAATGCAGTGCAGGATCTGGGAAATGGGAAAGCTCAAACTGAAGGCATCAGGGCTGCTCCTGCAGAGCCCCTGGCTTAGACTGGCTCTGGCAGAGCCATCCCAAACCCTCCCTCTGGGACAGGGAAAGGCCTCTGCTGGCTTTTGCTGACCTAAACCAGGGATTTGTGGAAAACTGGCTGCTTCTCAGCTTCTTTGGAGGCTTCGCATTGGTCTTCTCCTTGGAAAGATCTTCTGGATGGCAGAAGTTGGTTTGTGAGAGGCAAACTCTGCTCCGGCGACTCAAACCATGAATTTCTTTTATATTATCCAACATGCTCGATCCTGGTCTTTTAGACACCACCCCATGGAGTTCCCTCCAGGATGTGCAAGCTGTGGACACAAACTCTTGCCTTTAGGGTTTATTTCCAGCCCCAGGGGGCTCAGGGAACGTCCTTTGTTCCTTTAAATTAAAGCGGGGGCCGTTTCTGTGGCCGGCCCTGGGCCCTGCCGTGGGAGGTTTGGGGTGGGTGGAAGAATGTCCCCATTATTCCCTGGCCCTCGTGGCTGCTCCCTGTCCTTTGCAGGGACGGGAGGAGGAGGGAACAAGGCCTTCACCCCAAAGTTACCGAGGTGTTGTCACATTTTTGGGGAGTTTGGCTCTGCTGTGACAGTCCCCAGCTCCCCATGGGCAGTCTGGCAGCAGCTCTGACCGTGCTGGGTTTGGTGAATTATTTTCATGTGGAAATCTGTGTTGGGGTGTAGAAACAACAGCTTTTCACTTTTCAGTTAAAAAAAGAAACAGCCCACAGTGTTGTTTATTCCTGTGGTTTTTGTCCAGGAACTCTGGGCATCTCCTGCCCAAACGCAGCGGCTGAGGCAGCAAATCTTTTGTAATAAAACAGGATTTTTTCTGCTTTGTTATCTGAATTAATTCCATTTTTAGCGCTTTTCCATTTTCCACTTGCATTTCCGTTGCCTGGAGGATTTGGATGGATATTCCAGTGGAAAGTGTGGAAGGGGGTTGGAATGGGATGAGCTTTAACCATTCCAACCAAGCTGTGCCATGGTTTGTGTGATGTCCCTGTGGCTGGCACAGGGATGATCCGATTAGGGATCAGTGCTGGGACTCCCAAAGGCAGGACAAGCCTTTCCACGTGGGCTGAGCTGGCAGGAAAGCCATTGTAAAGCCGTTGTAAAGCCATTGTAAAGCCATTGTAAAGCCATTAAAGGTGTCACGCTTCTTATCTGCTTTTTGTTTATTAAAAAAAAAAAAAAAAGGAAAAAGGAAAAAAAAAAGAGGCTACAAATAAAGCTGTGTCACGAGATCCCCCTGGTAATTGAGGGGCCGAAATTAATTAGCCATGGTGAATGTTCTGCATGGCTCCCTCTCCCTCGGAAGAAGGAGCCCTTTGTGCATCCCAGCCAAAGGCAGGAGCTGCACATGGAGTACCTGAGGGCATCACGGGGCCTTCTCCTCCCTCTCCTCTTTTCACACTCCTCCTCCCCATCCCCTGCCTGTCCTTTCAGATCCTTTGGGTTTGTCAGGATTTCCTGACAGCTCTTTTCAGCCTGGCTTCCTCTCCAGCTCCCTCCCAAGCCCTCCCCAGTGGCGGGGTCACCGCTCCTGTGGGGTTTGGAACTCCAGGGATGTGCCCAGGTTTTGGCAGGCTCAGGTGGAGCTGGGTGCTCCCAGCACAGGGTGGCATTGTTGGCATTGTCCTGGGCAGCACCAGCGCCTGGGTTTCTTGATCCTCGTGGGTCCCTTCCAGCTCAGGAGATTCTGTTTGTGCCTCTTTCTTGTGCTGCTTAATTTGGGGTTTATTGGTTTTTCTTTAGATTTGCTTTTTGTAGTCAATTCAGTCTTTTTCCTGTAAGGATTTGCACTGTTCTGGTCTTTATCTGCTGACTGGGCTCTGGCTTTTGGGGTGCTGCTCTAGCAGCTCTGGATGTCTCTAGAGTTGGGGTTTTCTGCCTTTTTATTACTGAGTCTCTTCCATTTCTTTTCATGGCAAATCAAGCTTACAGACAGTGGCTGTTACACACAGTAGTATATAGAATTCATATTGCAATTCATATTTTTGTATATAGAATTAGGGAATTCATATTGCAATTCATGTTTTCGTATGTAGAATTAGGGAATTCATATTGCAATTCATGTTTTCATATGTAGAATTAGGGAATACATATTGCAATTCATGTTTTTGTATGTAGAATTAGAGAATTTATATTGCAGTTCATATTTTTGTATATAGAATTAGAGAATTTATATTGCAGTTCATATTTTTGTATATAGAATTAGAGAATTTTTATTTCAATTCATGTTTTTGTGTATAGAATTAGAGAATTTATATTGCAATTCATATTTTTAAATTGGAATTTCAAATAATCAGCAGCAGATTCCAGGCCTTTTTAGCTTCCACATTCAATTTGTGCTTCCAGGCCCTGGCTCTGCCCACAGGAGGTTTTCCCCAAAAACCTCCCCCTTGTCCAGGTGGGTGCAGAGCTCAGGAGCAGAGCTGCTGGCAGATGGGGAATGTGTCCATTTTGGGATAATTGGGGATGGGAAGTGTGTTGGGGGCAGTAATCCCCAGCTGTCCCTGATCCTGAGGAATTAAACCTGGATCCCAGACTGGGATGTGCCCGTGCCCTGCCAGGGGAGGAGCTCAGCCAGGCTCTGTTGGAGCATTCCCAGGGGTTGGGCATCTTTGGGGGCATCCCCCTCTTTAGAAAGGATCTCTGCTCCTCCAGAGCTGATGGGAAACCCTAAAGCTCTAATTGGGCATTGATTTTCTTACCTGACTGGAGATTCCATAGGGCTTTAGGGGAGGAGGGAGAAGAAGGGTTGGGTTTGATTCCTGGGGGTTTAAAACCCCCAAAAACTTAAATCCAGTGTGATAAATCTAGTGGGATAAATCCAGTGGAATAAATCCAGTGGGATAAATCCAGTGGGATAAATCTAGTGGGATAAATCCAGTGGGATAAATCCAATGGGATAAATCCAGTCTGATAAATCTAGTGGGATAAATCCAGTGAGATAAATCCAATGGGATAAATGCAGTGGGATAAATCTAAAGGGATAGCACTAGTGGGATAAATCCAGTGGGATAAATCCAGTGGGAGCCATCCCACCCAAACCTGGAGCAATGTGGGAGCTGCCTCTGCTCTGCTCCAGTTGAAATTCCCACCCCATTCCTGTCCCTCCTTCCCTTTTGGTGCTTTTGGGGCCCTGGAAGCCAGAGCTGCTCAGTGTGAGCAGGGCCTGATTCCAGTGCCCAGCACAGCCTGGGCTAATTAAACTCCACCTCCTGACACTTGGGCTGGAGCAACTGCGCTAAGTCAGGCTTAAATCCATCCCCCAGCCAGGCCTGGCATTGGAGACATATTGCATGGGGCAGTAACGAGCCCAAATTCCAGGTATTCCTCTTCCCTGCAAACATGCTGTTCACTCAAGGAAATTAAAGCCAGCACCGTGCATGCTGAGGGGGCTTTTATTTGGTTTTTGGTTTGAAAAACAACAACAAAAAAAAACCCCTCACAACCCTCCCAGGCCGTTAAAGTTTGTGCATGATTGATTTTGGGATTAAAAGAGCAAAATTTTTTTTTAATTTTTTTTTTTTTTTTTCGTTTTTGCCACATTTCAAATCATCCAGGGAGACTTTTCCACCCCAGGAGCAGGGTGTGTGTTATCCCAGATTTAATTGTGGAGCCTGGGTGTGTGCAAAGTGTTCCTGAAGGTAATTGGATGAGGGTCACTGCCTGCCCTGAGATATATGGGCACAGTAATCAGAGAATAATTTCGACCCAGGTTGGAGTTGCCAGTAAAAGTTGTAAAAGTTAATTTTATAGGGGCTGGGACAAAATATGAGCGAGAGCAGGTTTGGGGTTCTGGTGTATTTGCTTTGTCTGGTGACGTTTTTATGATGTTTTATTATTATTATTTGTGTTTTAAATGCAGTTTGGGGCAGAGGGGAGGGAGGGCTGAGCTGATTAGCAGCGTGTGCAGATGGATCAGGCACAGGAGGAGGAATTCAGCACTGACAGGAGCTGCCCTGGGCACCACCAGAATTAAGTTGTGGGGTGATTTATTTATTTTTACCATCATATTCTTCCCCTGGATCTCCAGCAAGGAGCAAAGCCCATTGTGAGGGTATTAAATAAGTGGCTTTTCATATTCCTGAGTGGGTGAAATCTCCCAAAGCACCGTCCTGGCTGAGCCCTGCAGGGACAGAGGCAGGGATGGAATCATTCAGCTTGGGAAGGACCCCAAGAGGATGGAGCCCAGCCTTGGCACAGGGCTCAGGGAGTGGAACAATCCCATTCTGGGATCTCTGCAGGGCCAGGAGCAGTCAGCTGGCTTGGAGCTCCATCAGATCTGTCACAGGAGGTCATTTCTGTCAGTCCTTCCTTCATCTGCCCCTAAAAATATCCCACTGGGCATTTTCCATTTGTATTAATGCACAGAAACCGACTCTCACTGGGCATAAATTGCTTCCATTTATATTCTTATTTCAGCTGAAATCAGAGAATCCTGAAATGGTTTGGGCTGGGAGGGACTTTTAAAGGCCAGATTTTTATTTTTTTTTTTACTGAAGTGGGACACAAAAGTATTTCTTGTAAATCCTCAGTGTGAGGACACTTCCCTTGCTGTTGAAAATTCCCTTATCAAGCATTCATGATGTGGTTCTTGGGGAGAAAGGGAAATATTGATTATTCCCAGCACCAGCCTCTGCAGAGTTTCTTTTAAAAAATACTGGGCTTAATTATTCCAAGTAGGAAAAATATTTGCATTATTAAAAACATCTGCATCCAGCTGAGATTGCTCTTATCAAGAGAAACCATAATTGCTTCTGACTGACAAACTGAATGTTTATTCAAATCTGCCTTTATGTTGATGATCTTGCTAATTAAGCCCTTTATTTTATTTAGACAATTATGTCTAAACAACTGGGGAGTTACAGTAGCTCTAATTGGGCTTTTATTTTCTTACCTGCTTGGAGATTCCACCGGGCTTTAGGGAAGGAGGGGGAGGAAGGGCTGGGTTTGACTGCTGGGGGATTTAAAACCTCAGCCTGGTCAACTTGCAGTTCCTCTTTCTGTCTGTGAAGGTTACAGGGACAGGAGAAAGGTTTGGTTTATTCCTGATGGGTTTTTTTAGTGGATTCTGCTTCTCCCAGGCTGGCATTGCTCCTCTGCTCTGGGAGAGCTGGAATTGTTCACCTGGAGAAGGGAAAGCTCCAGGGAGAGCTCAGAGCCCTGCCAGGACCTAAAGGGGCTCCAGGAGAGCTGGAAAGAGACTGGGGACAAGGGATGGAGGGACAGGACACAGGGAATGGCTCCCACTGCCAGAGGGCAGGAAGGGATGGGAGATTGGGAATTCCTGCCTGTCATTCAAACAAAAAAATAATCAGGCCTTTAAAAGTCCCTCCCGGCCCAAACCATTCCAGGATTCTCTGGTTTCAGCTGAAATAAGAATATAAATGGCACAGAATAAGAATATTTGAGCTAAAATAAGAATATAAACGGCACAGAATAAGAATATTTGAGCTGAAATAAGAATATAAACGGCACAGGGTGTCCAGAGCAGCTGTGCCTGCCCCATCCATGGGAATGTCCCAGGCCAGGCTGGACAGGGCTGGGAGCAGCTGGGACAGTGGGAGGTGTCCCTGCCATGGCAGGGGTGGCACTGGATGAGGGGATTGAATGTTGAGGGTAAATCCCAGAGATCCATCTCCCCCTGGATGAGCCAGCCTTGCTGCTGCTCTCCCCAGCCCCAGGGGGAGTTGCCCTGGGGGTGCCAGGGGATGAGGGATGTGCCTGCAGGGGAAATCAGCTCCAGGGCAGCCTGGCAATGTGCTCTGGGTGTCCCTTCATTTGTCACCTTGGGCTGCACAGCTTTGGGGGATTGCTCAGTGGTTTCCCTCTGCTCTGGGGCTGTGCTGTTTATTTCTGTTGGAAACATCCCCAATTCGTTCTCCTTCAGCAGTGGCTCAAGTTTGTAGAGGCTTTAAGGCAGTTAGATGACTCTGGCTTGGCTCTGCAAATAAATGAATAATCTACTTCCAAATGGATGAATAAATAAATTAATGATCCACTTCAAATAAACAAATGATCTACATCCAAATGAATAAATAGATAAATAAATGATCCACTTCCAAATGAATAAATAAATAAATTAATAATACGCTTCCAAATGAATGGACAATAAATAAATAAATAATCCGTGTCCAAATGAATAAATAAATAAATAAATAATCCATTTCCAAATGAATAAATAAATAAATGAATAATCCACTTCCAAAGCAATGGATAATAAATAAATAAATGAATAATCCACTTCCAAATGAATAAATAAATAAATGAATGTGCAGGAAATCATTTGGATGTAGGGAAAAATGTGATTTATCACCTGTAGTGAGTCAGTGGTGATTTGTCATTGGTGTTTTCTCCCAGAAATCATGGAATGGGTTGGGTTGGAAGGGAATTTAGGATCATCCAGTGCTGGGCAGGGACACCTCCCACTGTCCCAGCTGCCCCAAGCCCCTTCCAGGCTGGCCTGGGACACTCCAGGGATGCAGAGGCAGCCCCAGCTGCTCTGGGAAGCTGTGCCAGGGTCTGCCCACCCTGCCAGGGAGGAATTCCTCCCTGATATCCCATCCATGCCTGACCTGGGCACAGGTGTAGGCAGAGCAGTGCCACGCATGGCCAGGTGCCTGCAGTGAGGGCACAGCTCCTCAATCCCTGCTGAGGCCAGGCCAATCCCACTCCCCACTTGTATTTTAATTTTATTTTTATATCCTCGTGCTCCCAACAAAACAATCTCCTGTCCCCCCAGTGCTTGGAGCCATTGGGAAGCAGATTAAAAGTTTTCATCAGCTCTTCCTAATAGAGGCAGATAAAGCAGGCTAATGGTCATGTGTTGAGTTATTGAAGGGAATTCAGGTACTACAAAATCACCTTTAACCCTCAGCTTCCTCAGACCTCCTGCCTCGCCATTGTTTGCAGGGGTGTAAAAAACCAGAGTCCAGTTCATAAATTATTATGGAGTTCCAGTGCCCTTAATGCAGGACAGCTTTGGCAGTGTTTCATTTTGGGGTGGGAGCTAATTCTGGGCTGTGCACGCCATAAAGCTCCAGTGTTCCCAGGATTAACCCTTCCCCTGCCAACTGGAAGGGAATTATCAATATTTGTACACTGTTTTATTCATGGCACTGATCCCTGAGGAATTCTCTCTCTTTTTGGGAGTTCCTGGCTAAAACATAGCAGGAAGGTTTTGTTTAAAATTTTTTAAAAATCATCCAAGTTGTCACTTTTTAGATTTCAGCATTCACTGTGATGATTTTTGAGGATTTCAGCCTAAAATTTATGGTTAAAAGTTTTCCACCAGTGATATTAGGAAAAGGTGTTTTGGTGCAGTGGGACAGAATCATTGTGGGGTATTTTTTATTGATCACAAACCAGTAGAATCCATGCTCTGGGCACTTCCCTCTCCACTGGCCATGGCAACGTCTCCTGAATTCCTTGCAGCAATTCCTCTTCAGCAGCTGCTGTTTTCCACATGAGCTGTGGTTTTAGGGTGAAGCCATGAGGGATGAAGTTCAGAATTGCTGTTGGACAAAGCAAAGAGGAGTTCTGTGCCTTTGGCCTTGCTCTCTAGCAGCGTTGCTCTCTGCCAGCATTCCCAATGTTCCTTGTTTTTGGAAAAAATTACTGCTCCATCAGCTCTGGATGGCATTCCTGAGATCTGCACTTCAGGCAGCTGAGGTGGTCCTAGTTCTTAAATCCCATTGAAATTATCCCTCTCTGTGGTTTTCTGCACTGGCTCCTCCATCCAGGGAGAAGCCACGGACTCTCCTGCGCATCCAACCCCAAGGGGCTTCCCAAATTTGCCATTTCGTTCTGTATTTGTCTTGGTTTAGGGTAAATTTGGGAGAAAAGGCCAAATTTGGGAATGTTGTTATTAACACGGAGCAATGGTCAGCCCCATAACTATTTTTTCCCTAAATATAGGAGGAAATTGCTGGCTGTGCTGAACTAAAGATGTTTTTATGGCCAGTTCTGTTCAGGAGTTTTATTTCCTGGCATGTTAATTTTATTTTAATTAATGCATGGACTTGGAAATAAATTAATCCCTAATAGAGAGGTTCTAGCAGCTCTCTTTTGGGGTTGGGGTGCACTTGGAAGGCACTGAGCTGCTGTGTGGGAGAGAAGCTGCCTTTTGGAATATTTTATGGAGGGCACAAAATCTCTTAAGGTGTTTTATGTGGCAAGCTAAAGATGGAATTTAAATCCCAACAAAACAGCTGAGGGGTTATCCAGGGAGAGTTTGTGTCTGTGCAGAAACGCTGCACAGAAAAACCAAATTTCCTGTGAATTGTGTTCATCCCAAAATCACTGAATCCCAGAATCCAAGATCATCAATCCAACCTTTGGAGCCTGGAGCATCACCTTGTCACCAAGCAGGGCACCGAGTGCCACGTGCAGTCATTTCCTGAAGGATGAGCCCATGGCTATATTTGGGCTGACTGCTTTTTTTATGGAATGGTTGGATCCTGAGGTCTTTACTTTTCCCTGCTGTGTTTCTGGAGCACTCAGGCTGTGGGACATCTCCCACTGGCATGTGGCTTCCAGGAGGGGTTGGACCCAGTGGCTGCTTGGATGTGCTGGTTGTGACTGGAATAAATCCCATTTCTCTCAACCAGAACTTTCCAAAATCCCACATGATGGAAGACTCAGTGAAAATTCAAATTTCAAGGGTAAAAAAAGGTAAATCTCTTATAGAAACCTCTATTTACTTTATTGTAAATTACTTTTTTTTTTTTTTTTGTTCCCGCCAACTGTCTCCTTCTCAACACTGAGTTAGAAGTGCCCCAAACCCTGGCTTTTCCCATTATAATTTGGGATAATGTCTGGAGTTGGCGCTTCTGGTCCCATCCAGTAACCAAGAGAGGGAGGTTGATTATAAAGAAAATGTGAAATTATTTGTAGTGGAAATGGTGTGAAATGTCCTTATGGGGGGACAATGGAGGTGGTGAACCAAGAGATGGGGACATCCCTCTTCAAATTACTGATTTAATGTTGTGTTTTAGGGCCAGCCCTTTATTTTTTTTCTCCTTCCCTCCCATAAGTCTTTCTGATCCTTCCCTTCCTTGCTAATTGCACGGTTCTCACATAACTGTGTCCCAGACACGGGCAAGCTGCTCTTCATCCAAAGCCACCAGGATCCTTTGTGTGCAGGCACATTTGGGATGTGCAGACACATTTGGGATGAGCAGACACATTTGGGATGAGCAGACAGCTCGGAGCTCCTCTCGCCTCCCCGTTTGCTCTCTCCCAACCGCGCTCAGGGCCGGGCTGCGGCCATCGGGATAATCCATAAATTATCGCCAAAAACCATAGCCCACTGCACATCCGTGTCCATCCAGCTCCATCCTGGCCCCAAATCTGAATCATTTAAACCCCTGGATGGGCAGGGATGCGCACGGGGGTGGCCTCATCCCTGGCTGCTCCCTGGATCCCTCGCGGCCGGCGGCGCTCGCTCGGTTCCACCCTGGGTTTCAGCTGCAGAGGCAGCCCCGACTGCATTTAATAACCACTCCTTCAGCACAGAGAGGTGCAGAAAGTAATTTGTCCCCTTGCCAAGGAGCAGGAAGAATGGGCATTTTGTTCCTGGTGATTTTACCTGGCTGGGTTCTGCAGGGAGAGCAGGACTTTGTGCTACCGTTGCCCCGCACGCTGTGTTGATTTATTGAAATTGGAGCCCGCGGGTGCAGTCCTGAGGTACCTCCTGACATGGAATTTCTAGGAGAAATATACAATTGGCTTGGTTATTATTTTTTCCCTCCTCCCTCTGCTTGGGCGTCTTTCCAGCTTTTGCACTAAGGAACAAGATTTTAAATTAGCCTTGAATTTTAACACGGTGCAGCTTGGCCTTGCTATTCCCAGGGTTTTATTATGAAGGGTCTGACGCTGTGTCCTGGTTTCATCTCCATCACCTGCCCTGAAATGCAGAGTTTCTTCTCTTTTCTTTTTTTTTTTTATTATTTTTTATTTTTAATTTTTATTTTTAGAGGAAGGAATTGAAAAGAGTCTGTGGTCATTGTCTTGGTTTAAATGTCATCATTCCCTTTCCCTGTGTGCCTGCAGAGAGGTTGTGGAATCTCCCTCACCGGAGATATTCCAGAGCTGTCTGGGCACAATCCCGTGCTCTGGGATGACCCTGCTTGAGCAGGGAGATGGGAGAATATTCCCAATTTGAGAATATTCCCAATTTGAGCTTCCAGCTCGACCCCTCCAGGGATTCTGTGACTTTCCAGGTGTTCATATACAGGTAATCATCTTGGGAGGGGAGTTCCCAATGGAGCCAAAAAAAGTGATGAGAAAACCACAGGGAAGGGGTGGCTGGAGATGCTGTGGTGGTGCTGTGTATCCGTGTCCAGGATCTGTAAAAAGAGTCAATTCCCTGATAGCAACTCCATTTAATTAATTTCCTCTCAAGCAGTGTTAAAATATGAGTAGAAATCTTTCTCTTAATTAATATTGCCAGCATTTATCTATTTTTATCAGGTTTAATTTTAGAGTAGAAAAATTCAGAATTAGTATTTTATGCTGATACTTCCAGAGGTTTTTTGCATCTCTTTATTGGACATTTAGGCTTCTTCTCCTCCTGTTTTGATTTATTTCCTGGGCAGGTTTTAGGAAGACGCTGTCTCTGGGTAAGAACTCTGCAAACCCAGTGGGGTTATGTTGAGAACAAGCCTGGAATCTCTTCACAGGTTCCCACCAAATGGAGCTGGGATTTGAGCATCAATTTTCCATGCGCTTCACCATTAACAGGTTTCTGTTAATTACTGTCCCTCATAGTTATTAGCAGCATCTTTGATGGTCCAGTTAAAGCACTCCCACAGGGTTCCTCCAGGAAAACAGAGCTGCCCCTTGCTGTGTGTGGTAACCCAGGAGAACCCTGGCATGCTCTGGGAGCAGCCCTGTGCCACCAGACCAGGCTGGGCACGGCCACATTGATCACCTTGGTGTGATTTTGGCAGATTTTGGGAGCAGAAGAAGGGCCAGGAGCCAGAGCTGCTGCTGTGCAGAGCCCGTGGCAGCTCAGCTCAGCTCAGCCCAGCTCAGCCCAGCCCAGCCCCTCCAAGCCCTCCTGCCCCCTTCCCTCGGATCCGCCGGGTAATGCCGTGCAGCTGCACTGACAGAATGTGATTGCTCATCAGTTTGCTTGATGACTTAATCTGGGGCTGATTAGCATCTTGGAGGCTGTCCAGGAGATCAGAAATGATGCACAGTTCTGCTGCAGGCCCTGGGTTATTGCACGGTTGAGCCTGGCCCTGCTCTGGAGCAGCAGCAGGGGCTCGCCTGATTGCTCTGCACAAGGGTTGGGGTTGGGGAGGGGGCAGTGCCAAGGCCAGGCTCCTGTCAGGGAGCTGGGCTGGCCTGGCTTTGTGTCCCAAGCACAGGTCAGCCCACCAGGCAGGGGTGTGGAGCATCCCTTAGCACTCAGTGCTCTGATTGATCAGGTGCTGATCGGTCACAGCTTGGACTCAGTGATCTTGCAGAGCTTTTCCAATTAATTCAATTAATTTGTGATCATGCCCAGTAGTGTACTGCGTGATTGGAGTAACAATAAATCCATAAAAATCCTCTCCTTCCCCTAAAAACTGCTTCCTAAAACAAGTGAGGACATTCCCTGCTCCTCCTGGTGCTCTCAGATCATCACCCCCAGACGTTTTGCTGCCGGGGGAGTTTGGGAAGCAGCAGATGGGACAAGGGCCAGGATATGGGATGATGTGGGAAGGCTGAGCTGTGGAATCAGCCAGCTCCTGCTCAGCAAGGGTTAAATCTGGAGCAGGGACTGCTGGAAGAGTTCAGTTGTTTCACATTAGGCCGGGCAGCCCTGGCTGCCTTCCGTGCTCGGGGAGCCGGGGGCCGAGTCCCCAGCGCTAAATCTGCGTAACCGATGCCGTACAACTGGCACCAGCCTTGACCACAAGTGGCCGTTAAAATAAACATCCCCGGGCTTAACTGACAGGCAGCAGCGAGCAGAAACAGCCCAGCATGATGGGGAATATTAAACACCCAGCCAGAACTGAATTTCGGCAGCAAACTCCCCCCAAACCCGCCCCGGCATCGCCCCGGCCCCGCAGCATCAATAAGAGCAGTGTTTGGGACCTGCTCCCGGGGGTGGTGGCGTGTGGGAGGTGGGAGAAGTCCAGCCCAAAACACAGCCTGGGTAAACACAGGGCATGAGCCCCAGGGTGGCACCGGGACTGAGAAATCCAGCCCAAAAGCTGTGCCAGGAAACGCAGGGTGCGAGCCTCACAGCAACAGCGGCACCAAGAAATCCAGCCCCAGACATATCCCAGGAAAACAAGGCACAAACCGGCCCTGTGACAGCACTGGGATGGAGAAATACAGCCCCAAATATATCCCAGGTAAACTGAGGACATGAGTCCCATGGCAGCACCGGGATGAAGAAATCCAGCCCAAAACTGATCCTGCATAAAGACAAGGCACAAACCCCACAGTGGCATTGAGACTGAGAAGTCCAGCCCCAATTATATCCCAGAAAAATACAAGGCACAACCCCAGGGTAGCACCAGGACCAAGAAATCCAGCCCAAAACACATCCCAGGTAAACAGAGGACATGAGCCCCACAGCAGTACTGGAATGAAGAAATCCAACCCAAAACTGATCCCAGGTAAAGACAAGGCATGAGCCGCATTACAGGACTACAGGAGCAGTATGGAGAAATCCAGCCCCAAAATATCCCAGGGAAACACAAGGCACAAGCCCCAGTGTGGCACTAGGATGAAGAAATCCAGCCTTAAACATATCCCAGGTAAAGACAAGGCATGAGCCCCATGGCAGCACCAGGACTGACAAATTCAGCCCAAAACCTTTCCTAGGAAACACAGGGCACAAACCCCACAGCAACAAGAAATCCAGCCCCAAACCTATCCCAGGAAAACACAGGGCAGGAGCCTCACGGCAGCACCGGGATGGGCTGGCACAGAGGATGGGAGCTGCCATCCCTCGGGCGCTGAGCTGCTCCAGGATCTTGTCTGGCATTAGGAAAGGAGGTAAAAGGCTTTATTAAAAACGAGCTGCTTGCCTTAGGTTGGCAGATTTGTTCATAATGGTGATTTGTGAGCGCTCCAAGTTGGGACAAGAGTGAGGGCATTATTATGTCCACGGGGATAGAGGAGCGACACATTTATTGGGTGGAATTTATCTGCCTGGAGAATTTCTTGATTTCTTTTTATAAGAAAAGCACAGAAACAAGCAACACTTACAAAACAAGCGATTACACAAGGGCAGAACTTGCCAGAGCTCGAGGCAAGAGGATTTGGACATTGGTGCTGCTGGGAGAGGCTTCTTCCCTCCTGGATAGCAGCACAACTCCCTGCTCTGGCACGTGCTGCTTGAAATCCAGCACGTTTTTGTGTCAGAAGGGAAACCACTGGAGTTATTAAGGGTGTGCTGGAGAACTTCCCTGAAATTGTGTCCTTTAAAATGTAGTTAATTATTGGTTTTACCCAAGGAAGGCCTTGAGCAGGACAAGGATATTTCTAACAAGCGCAGTTTTGTGTTCAGGAGTCCAAAGAAGCCTGAGCTTGTTTCCTAACATTAGTAGGATTTAAAGTTCTATATCACTGTGTGTATTATGTCCTGGAGTGTTGTTATGTTTTGTAAGAAGTCACTAATTTAACCTCTTAATTGTTTAAAAAAGAGTTGTTGGAATGATGGCCACAGCAGGAGATGCAGTGCCCGTGTCACTGCTGGAGAGGTGCAGCTCATGGAATCACACAATCACTTGGGTTTGGGTTGGGAAGGATGTTAAAACCCATCCAGTTCCAACCCCAACACCTTCCACTATCCCAGGTTGCTCCAAGCCCCATGCAACCTGGCCTTGGACACTTCCAAGGATCCAGAGACAGCCACAGCTTCTCTTGGCACCCTGTGCCAGGGCCTCCCACCCTCACAGGGAGGAATTTCTCCCTAATCCCTAATTTAATTCTCCCTTCTTTCAGTTTGAAGCTGTTCCCCTTGTCCTGCCACTCCAGGCCCTCGTTCTTTGCCGAGGGGGAGCAGAATTGGCTGCTGGATTCACCCAACAGAGTTTGGAGATCAGCTTCTCATGGCCAAGAGTTTTCTTGTGCCTTGTTTTGCTTGTCCTAAATTCTTCCCGGCTCCATCCTTTGTTACTTGGGAGAAAGCCTAAAACAGAAACAAACTCCCCCAAGCTTTTGGCTCCATCTTTGGGACAGCAACCTGGATTTTCCTCTTGTCTTCTTACTATCCCATCCTGCTCTAGAAATGCTCTTGGAAGGACGGGAGGTTCAGGGCTGGATCAGGCGCGATGGTTCCTGTGGAGCCAGCTCTGGATTTAAAACCATGTGGATGTGACACATGGGGACGTGGGTTAGTGGTGGCCTTGGACTCGATGGTCTCAGAGGTCTCTAAACCTGACTGGTTGTGCAGTTCTGTGCTGGGTGTGCTCTGTCTCCTGGGCAGTTGCAGAGTTAAACGAGTTCCCCCTCCCGCCGCCGGCGCTGGCTTTGGCTCGGAGCGCGGTGGCGTTCCAGTTCGGAGAATTCCAGTGACCAACCAGGTAGTCGGCTCCTCATGGCACAATTTACCCTTTGTGAACACACTTTATGAAAGCTCTCACTGTTTGTCTCGAGTTGTGGAGGGGGGGAAGAAAAAAAAAAAAACCCCAACCCGACTGTAAACGTCCAGGCCACGGAGCTGCCTAATCCAAACACAGGCACGAGCCGGGGCTCCGTGTGTTCCTTGGCCTGGTGCTGAGCTCGTGTTTATGAGCACACACCAAAAAAAAAGCCCTCTGAAGGAGTCTGGGCCTGGGTTTAGCACTGGACATTTTAAAGGGGAAAAAAAGGAGGGAATGAGGGGCTGTGGGAGAGCAGCCGTGGGGTGGTTTTGGGGTTGTGAGTGGAAGGGTAAAGCTCTGGGTCCTCTGAGTGAAGCCATTGGAAAGATGTTCAGAATGATGTTCAGAATGATGTTCAGGAAGATGTTCTTCCACTCTCCAAAGCCATAGGTTTGCCCTTCAAAGCATCAGAACGTGCAAGCAGCTCTGTGGAAAAAGTTGGAAAATCCTTGAAAAATGTTGTAGTAAAAATAGCCCAGGTGACCTTGCTGAGGTGGGAATGGCCAGGGGGATGAGCAGGAGCATTGTCAGGGGATGCTGGAGGTGCCCAGGGCAATGGGCTGTGCCAGCCAGTCTGCTCCTGGTGGAGTTCAGAGCACAGAAGATGCTGCTGGCCTGGGATGACCCACGTTCCTTGGGAAGAAATGCTGACATCCTTCCCTAAGGAACGTTTCCCACTTGGGCACAACAAGGGGTTAACGTTGGAATTGTCCCCTCACTCCATTCTGTGGGGGAGCTCTGGGTTTTGCAGGGATGCTCAAGGCTTGTTGAGGTGTCCTGGCTCCATTTTTCCTCTTTTCCACTGCTTATTCCCATCACTTTCCTGTTCCTTGATTTATCAGTGGGGCCTGGTGGGAGCTGGCAAATCCCTCACCGCGCTCATGAACCAAAGTAAAACCTCTGGCCTGCAGGAGAAAACACCAACTGAACCCCAAATAATGAGTATTAAAGGAAAATGTAAAATGGCAGAGGGCACACGGAGTAAGCAGAGGTATTTTCTGGCTGTCTGGTCGAAGGTTTGGTATCATTTTTCTCCAGGATTACAGGGGCTTTCACCTCATAAATTTGGGCCTGTTTGAGGTCGTTAATCTTTCTTTACATGTTGCCTTGCAATTTTAGAGCTTTGCCACCATCTGGGATCACATTTTAAATGGAGTTTCCACTCACTACGTCCCCTTTTCATGGAATTATTTATATATGGAGAAATGCATAATAAATACATCAGCTCTGGGTTGTTTTTAAACATTTTCAGGGCTTACCTTGTGTGGAAAAACTTGTCTTCTCTAATAGAGAGTCATAACAGTGACCAATTAAAGGATCACATTTGCAATATGCTCTTAAATGGCAATTTAAAATATTGGTGAGTGATCCGTGGGGAAAGGGAGCTCCAGGCCAGGGACCTGAGTTGGAAAATCCTGGAGTGTGAGACAGAACAGCACCATCTGATGGAAACAGCAAACCTGGAGAGGGATTTCAGCTCCCCCCTTGCCTTTGGGATGGAACCTTCTTGTGTTTCCCTTCAGTCTTGTTTTTCCTCCACGATATGGTGGTGGTGGGTCAAGTGTTGGACTTGACCATCCTGGAGGTTCTTCCCACTCTCTGATTCCTATGGATGGACCTTCCACTCCCTAAATCCAACTTGCCCCATCTCTGCTGCTCCTGACAAACCCCAGAGGACCCACAGCTCCTTCCACCAGCTCTTGCTGGCCCCACCAGAGCCCAAATGTCTGCCCCAGGCCCCGCCAGCTATTTGAACAGGTTTTGAACAAATAAATAGCCTCAACAGCTCAGTGGTTCCTTGTGTAATTTTAGCTCAGGACCTCTCCAAGAATGTCCAGAATAAATAGGTGAATCTGTAATCCATCCCCAATTAAGTGGATATTCCGGGAGCAGCTCGGAGCACGTTACGGAGGAGCAGTGTCAATAAACAGGGATGCTGTGGGCCCTGGAAATGTGGGCTCTGTTCCTGGAGAGGGAAGGCTCAGACCAGGAGCTGGGTGCAGGCTGGAAAAGCAAACAGAAAGGAGCCTTCTGCTCCCACCCAGGTGGTTGGGATTCCAGCCCCCACCATTCAGTGTCCCCCAGATCCTCCTGGGGTGATCCATGCTGACCAGAACTGAACGAGGCAGGGAGGTTTCACCTCCACCCGCGACTTTACAGCGTTGTCAACAGGAAAACATCAAATTCCCTGGGATATTTTACAGTGCTGAGGCATGAAATTGCAGAGCAGAATCTTCTCCCCAAGCCCCCTTTCCCCTCTGGCAGCTGCAGCCACCATTCCCCAAGAAACCCAACCTCCAGACGTGAAGCACTGCTGGGATTTCTCAGGCTTTTAACTTTTCCTTGGCTCAGCCGGGAGGAGCGGGGACCTGCTGGAGCTCTGAAAAACCCCCGAGCACGGGCTGGCTGGGGAAAGGAGTTAAAAATGAACCAGCAGATTTTTATATATATAAAAAGTAAAAATATATGTTCTCCATCTGAAGTTTATTTAGGTCCTTTGGGAGAGTGGCGCGGCACCACGTCTCTACTAAATTGCCAACATTTTATGGCCGTGCTGGCACCGAGTCAAACACACATCTCCTTGGCTTGCTCTGCTGTCTTAAACAGGCAGATTCCAGTCTGTTTTTCTATGGACTGAATATTCCTATTGACTGGGTGAGGAGAGCTCTGCCCAGCAAGAACCTACAGGCAACTTCTCTTTTTATTTCTTTATCGAGCCTTGATTATTTTGATATTGCGCTGCTGAAGAGCCGACCCCTTGTGACCCACTGGATGTCAGAGCAGTGTGCATTTCAAGCCAAATCCAGCTTTTTCTTTTTTTTTTTTTTTTTTTTTTTTTCTTTCCCTTCTGATTTTATTTGGATTGGAATCTTATTAATAACTGGAAAGTTTTGAAGGGGCTATTTTTAACCACTTAGCTGTCGGGAGTGTTTCAGTAGCGTAGACGTGGAGCTTTGAGTGTACAGATAAATACACCCAGCACAAGGTGCTGTTGGGTTTAAACCCAGCCTGAGCAGTTCCCTGCTCCATTTCTTTCCCAACATGAGAATCCTTGTGCAAAAATCCCCCTGCTGCTCATCACTCAAGGTCGCTGCTCGAGTGGAGCCTTTCCACGGTGAGGAAGCTCTGGGATCTCCCCCTGCTCGGAGCAGAGTGGTTTTTAGGAATCCTTGCTTGCTGCAGAGCCCGAGACAGGCTGACTTCAGGCAGGACCCTCATCTGCCCACACTTCCCAGCAGCTGGGAGTGACCTCCCTGCTCTCCTCTCCTCTCTCTGCCTCCTGGCACGGGGCTGGGGAACGTTCCCGCCGGCCCTGGGAGCGTGGAGCTTTGATCTGCAGATGCCTGAGGAGCCAGGTCAGCATCTGAGGCACGATGGACTGGCAGGGAGCAGCCTGTTGGACCACACTGATCCAATTAGGCTCCACGATGGAGAATCCTTTTTATTTTTTGGTCCAAAGCACAAGAGAAGCGAGGGCTGTTGCTTTGAAGCCGAGGAGATGAGTTCATGCCTCAGTGCTTGGGAAGCTGGAGAGCCGAGCTTTGCAGTTCATCTGGATCTTCCACAGCTCTCCAGAAAACCTTTAATAAAGCTCTCAGCCTGCTTTTCCAGGGGACTGCTGCTCCTCACGCTCGGCTGGCTGTGCCAAAGGCTTTCCCTCTCTCCTGGCTGTGGGAGCCTGCAGAGCTGCTCCTGATGTTCTCTGCACCTCTGTGGGGTCAGGGGGGAGGACAGTCCATGATTCCATAGGACAAGGAATGGCTTCAAACTGCCAGGGGGAAGGGTTGGATGGAATACTGGGGAGGGATTGCTCCCTGTGGGGATGGTGGGACACTGGCACAGGGTGCCCAGAGCAGCTGTGGCTGCCCCTGGAAGTGTCCAGGGCCAGGCTTGGATCAGCCTGGGACAGTGGAAAGTGTCCCTGACAATGCAGGGGATGGCACTGGATGAGATTTCAGATCCCTTCCAACCTGGCTCATTCTGGAATTCTATTTCTTTTCTTTCTCACTATTTATTCCTATTTGCTGTTGTTCCCCTTCCTTCTGTTTTCCAGGATTTCTCTGCCATGAAGTGCACTTGGTTGGATTTGTTGATCTTGGAGGTCTTTCCCAACCTAAACCATTCCATGATCCCCTGACTCCTTTCCCTCCAGCTCCACATTCCCCTGCTGCTCAGCTCCTTGCATGGCAGCAGTGCTGGGAGCCCAGTAAAGAATCCCAGGCTGGTTTGGGTCGGAAGGACCTTAAAGCCCATCCCACCCCATGGGCAGGGACACCTTCCCCTGTCCCAGTCTGCCCCAGTCCCAGCCCTGTCTGAGCACTGGGTTGTTTGAGGACAATGTGGGATTTGTTTCCCTGTAGAAGAGCCTGGAGCTTTCCCCAGGCTGGGCTGGGCTGGGCTGGGCTCTCCAAGGCCGGGATTAAATCCTCCCTTGGAGTTTCTGGGAAGCTGTGGCAATAACGGGGCTGGGAGGAGGGACCGTGGGCATTCACAGCCCCCAAGAAGAGCCTTCACTCCTCTGTATAATGGCCTTCTGTTGGCTTTTAGTGGGGTGCAGTTTAGTAAATTAGGAGTCTTCAGGTACTTAGCACTTTAATGGTTCTCACTAAGAACATAATTAAACCATAGACCCCGTAGGGAGAAAAAAAAACCAGTTTATTGTACGTATTTTTAGACTCTGTTACCAGCCCTCATAAAACCTGCTCGATCCAAGCCAGGGAACAGGCCCGAGCTGGCGACCCAGAATTCCTGCAGCAGCACTCACACCTTACAAATCTGCCCTGTGAATTACAGAATTCATTTTCCTGCTCCCATTTCCAAAGGCGTTTGCAGCAGCCGTTCCTCCCCGGCTGCTGGAGGGGCGAGGGAGGCACCAGGGTTATGATGCTGTGCTGACACACAAAGCCAGAGTTTGCTAATTGGTTTTTTTTTAATGTAAAAGCATTTTCAGTCTCACAGAGGTGCCCAGAAAGGGGGCTGCTCCGAGCCCAGGGCTCTGCTCCCTCTCTGTGCGCATCCACCTTGGGATTGCTGAGTTCCATCTGCCCTGGAGCTGCAATTCCCATGGCTGTGTGTCAGGAGATGGCAGCTCTGGCTGTAAGAGAACTCCCAGCTGCTCCTAGGATGCTTCCTAGGCTGAGGAGATGGAGAGGGAGGTTTCATCAGGAACTGGGGTGATGGGACATGGAGGAATGGCTTCAAACTGAAAAAGAGCAGGTTTATGGTGGAAGATGGAATGAGATGGATTAAGATGGAATATTGGGATAAAATCTTTTCCTGGGAGGGTGGGAGGTCCTGGCCCAGGATGCCCAGAGAAGCTGTGGCTGCCCCTGGATCCCTGGAAGTGTCCAAGGCCAGCTGGATGCAGCCTGGGATAGTGGAAGGGGGTGGGATTTAAATAATCCCCCAGGTCCTTTCCAACCCAAACCATTCTGGGGTTTCATGATTCCCCTCACAGCACAGCACAGCCACAGAGCAAAGTGCAAAGCTCCAAATCCCAGGAACAAGAGAGCCTGGAAAGCTTTTCCCTCCTCTCTGAGACCAACACCACTGGGATGTTCCCATGGGATTAGGATTTCTCTGGAACAGCAGGTGTGGGGCAAATTCCCTTTCCAAAATCCCAGCAAGGTGGGATTTCTCCAGTTGTGGGATTTCTTAGGGTGACATTTATTAACACATCAGAATTCGGGGTTGTTCCCTTTGAAAAATTTGCCATTTTCTCGTCCTGAATGGAAAAATCTCCCAGTGTCAAAAAATGTCAGGCTGCCAAAAGAAGGGTGCTTTCCCCAGCTGTGGGTGCCTCTGGTGGGCTCGGGCACAAAAAGAATCTGGGAAGTTTTCCAGCATCCCGGGCTCCTGGTGATTCCCAGGCTGCTCCTGCCTCCCTGCCCCATCCCAAGGACACTCAGCTCCCTTCCTGGGGAACCTGTGCTGTGCAGCATCTGGAAGGCATTGCAGGAACACACACACACACATCTCCTCCCCCAGCAGCTTTTAAAGGATTTCTGGGACGTGTGAATCACTGTGCTGTCACTGGGCTGTGCTTTATCCTCAAATCCCAGACTGGTTTGGGCTGGAAAGGACCTGAAAGCTCATCCCATCCCACCCCTGCCATGGCAGGGACACCGTCCACTGTGCCAGGGTGCCCCAAACCCCAGTGTCCAGCCTGGCCTTGGACAATTCCAAGGATCCAGGGGCAGGCACAGCTTTTCTGGGAATCCTGTGCCAGGGCCTGCCCACCCTCACACCCTCCAGCCTGGCCTGGAACTTCCACCACAGTTTGGGATTTGAGGCTGGAGTTTTCTCTTCCTGCCCTTAAACAACTTGGGATGGCAAAATCTCCAGTCCCAGCTCAAAGAACAAGTGGGAACAATGCACATTAACGTATTAATTACAATTATAAGTAGGTGTGACATTAATAATCCTGCCTGCTCTCCGTGGTCCTCATCCATGAGTGCCAAACATTCCAACCTGTTGGATCGGTGCCTCAGCTGGGGCAGGATTGGTTAAAGCACTTAAAATTAATAATAATAATAATAATAATAATGATAATGATAATGATAATAATAATAATAATAATAATAATAATAATAATAATGGTTATTATTTACTATTTCTAATTATAATAAATAATTAATAATGACCATTATTATTGTGGTGATGATGATAATGTTTATAATTGTGATTATAATAATAAATTAATAATATTATAATAAGAATAATAACAATAAGAATAATAATGATATAATAATTTAAAGAGCCAAGTAACAACCGGCATAATAATAATAATAATAATAATAATAATAATAATAATAATAATAATTTAATAGAGCCAAGGAACAACGTGCCTGCCTGGAAGGCTAAAAGCATTTCTCAACAATCTGGGATCAGAAAAATCCCTTTGGGAGCTCGCTGGGAATGCTGCGAGGAGCCCAGCAGGGATTAAGTGGAAGCAGGTCCTGGTGGAGGGAGGGACCCTGGGGGACACCTGGGGCTGCCCTGACCCCCCAGCCTGGCCGGAGAGGCCCTGGCAGAGCTCCCTGACCCCGGCCTGGCTCCATCCGGGAAGGAAGGATGCGGTCTCCTGTCCTGAGGGGCCTCCAGCCCAGGCCAGGCTTTATTAATCCCAGCTTTGCTAATAAGGAATTACAATAGTTGTGGGATTTGGCAGCGGGAGCGTGCTTGGCTGCCATGCATCCTGCAGGATTTGCCCTGTTTTGTTTGTATTTTGGATTTAACTACAAATAATTTAAAGATGTGTTGTGTCTCCTTCAATTAACATTTGTGTTTTCGACCTCTCTATTTTTTTGTTGTTGTTGTCGAAGTTTTAAAACAATACCAGGGAATTTGAGCCTGTCAGATACGTTAAGATAAATTCACATTTATTTTTTGCTCCAGTTCTGGGATTTCTTTGGGTGGCAGTTATTAACATATCAGAATTTGGGGTTGTTCCCTTTGAAAAATTTGCCATTTTCTTGTCCTGGATGGAAAAATCTCCCAGTGTCAAAAAATTTCGGGCTGACAAAAGAATAATATTGTCCCAAGGCCAGTATGTAAATACCTTAACCAGTAGAGCATGTTTAGAGGAATTACACTTTCCTCTCCCAAATTACCGTCTTGGAAAGCAGCTCTACCAGCACATTTATTTGAATTTTAAACATTTTGAAAGCAGATCTCCGAGGTTTTGAAATCTGGTTTCCATTCCTGGCTCTGTTTGACCCAAGGCCTGACCCCGAGCAAATCTTAGGCTCAGTTTCTGGATCTGCTCTGTTGCTCTGAGGATCCTCACTCACTTTAACATCCCTCAGTGCTGATCCAAGTGTAAGATTTCAGTGCTAAATAATGGTGGGCTTAATTTAAGATGGGCTTTGGTTATGATGACAAAAGGGAAAATTAAAAAACTTGGTTTTTAAGAGATGAATTTGTTTAAAGACGTGAGGAATGAAGTCATTTTGTCTGCAAAGAAATGCGTTCCCAGAGGTGCAGGATGGCAAATCTGGGGAGAGAAACAAGGAATAAGGCCAGAACTTCGTAGCAACCCTTGGTACCAAGTTTTGGAGGGGATTAATTCCTTTTTTCCTCTGATTTTGGAGGGAATTAACTCATTTTTTCTTCTGATACTGCAGACACAGCCGGTGCCCAACCCCATCTCGTACTTCATGCACCGCTCGCCCTGGTGGTTCCACCGCTTCGAGACCTTGGTCAACCACTTCATCGAGCTGCTGGTGCCCTTCTTCCTGCTGCTGGGCAGGAGGATGGCCATCCTGCACGGGCTCCTGCAGATCCTCTTCCAGGTGAGCCACTCCTGATTCCTGTCCTTGAGGCCTCAGGTTCTGCCTTTTCTATTTTTCACATTCCGTGCTGCTTTAGGCGGTAATTCCAAGATTCATGTTATAGTGCCTCAGGTTTTGGCTTTTCTATTTTCAGGTTCTCTGCTGCTTTAGGCTGTAGTTCTGAGATTCGTGTTATGGTGCCTCAGGTTCTGGCTTTTATATTTTTCAAATTCCGTGCTGCTTTAGGCTGTAATTCTGAGATTCGTGTTATGGTGCCTCATGGTTTAGCTTTTATATCTTTCAGATTCTCTGCTGCTTTAGGCTGTAGTTCTGACATTCATGTTATGGTGCCTCAGGTTTTGGCTTTTATATTTTTCACATTCTCTGCTGCTTTAGTGGGTGGGTCTGGGCTTCACATTATGGGATGGTGAGCTCTCTGCACAAAGCAGGGAGACAAAACAATTCCTGCTCCAGGTGGGGACCAAGGACAAATGATCCAAATCTGAGGCCCAGGAGCACAAACAACGTGGGCTGAGGAGAGAAAAATAAGCAGGATGGAAGTTCATAACCTAAAGCTGTAATTGGACAATTAACTCCAATATGCAAATGGAGCAGAACTTATAAAAGTGAGAGACCCAGTGACTGGACATCCATTTTTGTGACCATTTGGGTTCATCTTGGGTGTATCCCAAGGTGGATCCATTGAGGCCTCCTAATAAATCCCTACTTTATTCTTTAGCTCTGTCCAACCTCTGTTCTGGCCCAGCCTTCTCAAGGCATCATCCTGAGGGTCCCCATCTCTCCTGGGCTTCCCCACTCCTCCCAGAAGGAGCTGGCTCAGGGAGTTCAGGCTCCAGGGAGTGAGGATGACTCCCAGCCAGGAATTCCTGGGTGTTTCCCACTGCTGGAGCTTTGGTTTCTGTGTGGCAGAGGAATAACAGCCCAGGATCAGTGCAAAGGCTCTGTGGGGAATCCTTGTGATTCCCCCAAAAGTTAATTTTCATAGACATCTGTCCATCTCTGAAGGGATTCTTCTTTCTGTATTTATCATTTGAGGATTGTTCTTTATCTCTGGAAAGCCTTGAGCTGCTCTTCACAAATACCAGATTGACTGTGCTGAGGTTTAAAATGAAAATAATTCCTTGAAAATTTGATAGATTCACATTCCAGTTGATTTTTTGGGTGGGTTTTTTTTTTTTTTTTTTTTTTGTACCTCTGCAAAAACCAGAGGACAGAAGCTGCTGCATAAATACTTCCCTAGAGCCCATCTGATTCTTCTCCTGTCTGTCCTGGCAGGGTTCAAAGAGCTCATGAAACTCCATTTCCAGCCCTTGCTGCCCTGCCTTTGTTCAGCATCATTTCAGCAGCACGAAATTCATACTCAGGAGCTGTTACTGCTTCCTGTGAGTTCATGTGATGATTAAACTGGAGAACAGCTCATAAAGCCCCCTGGTAAACCACAAAAATGCTGATCAGGTTTTAAAGGTCTGACAGAAACCCCGGCTGGTTTGTGCCCTCCCGGTTCCTTCTGCTGCCCAAACCCTTCCTGTTGTGTCTGGGTGCCACTGAACATCAGCTTTGACCTTTTTGGGGCAGCTTTGCCTGGGTTGGGGTGGATTTGGGCACATGGAGGGAGAGATCTGGCCCAGGGAGCTCCCGGGGTGTCACTCCAGAGGTGCCAGCTGTGACTGTGACACCCCTGAGGTTCTTGGAGGATTTTATTCAGCCCAACCCAAAAAAAAACTCCACAGACAAAGCAAAACCTTCTCCCTCTCCTGGTTAAGGTGAAGGAGGGCAGGGTTAGATTAGAGATCAGGGATAAATTCATCCCTGGGAGGGTGACAGGGTGCCCAGAGCAGCTGGGGCTGCCCCTGGATCCCTGGCAGTGCCCCCTGGGACAGTGGAAAGTGTCCCCAGGGGGGTTGGAACAAGGGGATCTTTAGGGTCCCTCCCAGCCCAATCCATGCCATGCCCGATGCTCCCCTCGGGGCTGCTCCATCCCTGTCGCTGCCAGCAGGAACCTGCAGGGCCCCTAACGAGGAGCAGGGCCCTGGGGGGGCTGGGGCACCTCAGACAGAGCCGAGTCCACCCCATAAATGTCCTAATGACAGCCAGCCAGGGCAGGCATCAAGCCCCTTTAATTGGCCCTTTATTGATAGCTGGCAATTACTGCCTTGTTTGGATCACGAGGGGAGCCTGAGCAGGCAGAAAGGGTCCCAGTGTAAGAGGCAGCTCTGGTGCCTTTATAGCATTTCAACAAAAACCTGTTTATTTAATATTTACTGCCCTTTTCTTCATTCAGAATGACTTTTATTGACAATCCTTGTGCTCTGCAAAGGAAGCAATAAAGTTTAATGTTGATATACCACTTAATTCTGCTTTTGAAGATTTGAATTGACATTACAGACAAGTTTTATTGGACATTTTATAATTGTTATTGGAGTCATGGTGGCGAGCTTGAGTGAGTGTATTTTTCCAGATTCCAACTGGCCTGGAGAATATTGCTTTGTCAGGAACCCAAAAAAAGTTGGGCTTTAAAAGAGGAAAGTGGGGTTTTTTTCCAAGTGTGAACTTACTCTTCTTGCCTGCTTCATGTTTGTAAGGAAAAAAGGTTAGAGAGGGTGGAAACATCAGAGAGGAGGTGCTCAGCAGCCTGAGCATGGATGTGTGTCCACCAGGGGATTCCTGTGGGGTTGCAATTCCAGCCTGGAGTTATCCCAAGGGAGCTGGAAGCTCCACCTTCTTCCCATCCTGGATGTGCACAGGAGGTTCCTCTTGGGGTTTGTGTTTGATGGGACCCAGCTGGGATTTGGGGTGGGATTTAGGGATTTAGGGTGGCTTTGATGGACACCAAAGTGCTGCCAGCACCTCAGTTCCCCCTGGAGCAGCCTCAGGGACCCTTGGGATGAGCCCATTCCCAGCAGATCCATGCAGGGCTGGGTGCTGCTGCTCCTGGCCAGGAATGATCCCTGCTGCTGTGGGTTCCTGCCCCTCAGCTTTGGGGCTTTTGCCACGTTCTCTTTGTGAGCTCAGGTCAAAGCCCACCATTCCCATGGACCTCCTGGGCACTGCTGCCCAGTTGTGTCCGTCAGGGATAAATTATCCCTGGAAGTCTTCAGAAAACGGGGATGTGACACTTCAGGACGTGGTTTATGGTGAATGTGGTGGTTGATGGGTGGATTTGATGATGCTAAAGAGCTTTTCTGACCTTAACAATTCTGTGATTGGCTGGTTTTTGTAGCAGAGGTGGGGTGTGGGCCTGAGAAATGCACACCTGGATCTGAAACACCCCAATATTCAGGAGAAATCAAATTAAAAACACAGCTGTCAGTACCTAGAGGGGAACAAACAATATCTTGGAGGGTCTTGGAGACCCCAGGTGAGGACTGGACTCTTATTCTTGATTCTGTAGAAGCACCAGGGCAGAGCCTGCTCAAACCCTGAGGAGTTTGTGGGGTCTGGGAGGTTGGAAGGGCTGCTGGGGAAGGCAAATCCTTCAGCTTGGTGGGGATTTCACTGCTCCCTGGAGCTGCCTCCTCAAACCTTGGATCTCCCTCCTCAAACCCTGGAGCTGCCTCCTCCAAAACCCTGGATTTGCCTCCTCAAACCCTGGATTTGCCTCTTCAAAACCCTGGATCTGCCTCCTCCAAAATCTTAGATCTGCCTCCTCCAAAACCCTGGATCTGCCTCCTCCAAAACTCTGTATTTGCCTCCTCAAACCCTCAATTTCCCTCCTCAAACTCTGGATCTGCCTCCTCAAATCCTGGATCTTCCTCCTCCAACCCTGGATCTGCCTCCTCCACCCCTGGATCTGTGTGTTTTTCACGCTGTCCAACTCCCAGCTCACACCAAACGCATTTCTTGGCTCCTTGGAAGCCAGGCAGTAAAATTACACAGCTTGGCAGAGGAGTTGATGAGGGGAAGCGAGAGGGAAGCCAGAAAAAGAGGCAGGAAAAAGCCACCTTGCCCCTCAGAGCTGGCAGTAGGGCTGGGAAGGGGCCAGGGTGGATTTGGCAGTGCCAGGTGGGAAGGAGCTTCAGGAGCAGAACGGTGAAATCCATAAATGAATAAATGGCATGGAAAGTGCAGAGCTGGTGCTGTTGGAAAGGCCGGGGCACTGCCAGAAAGGCCCAGTCTGGGGAGTTGGGCACGTGGGGAGGGTTTTGAAGCTTTCAAATCCCTTTGGATGTGATGGATCTGTGCAGGCTGAGTCCCTGCCTGGCCCCTGGAAGCTCCTGGTGTGTCCCTGAGCACGGGGGTCACACTGCAGGGTCCCCGCATGGGCTCAGCCCCAGGTCCCACCCCAGGACAGAGCTCCTGGAGGGGCTGGGCTGGGCTGAGGAACATCTCCAGATCCTGGAGGGGCTGGGCTGAGAAACATCTCCAGATCCTGGAGGGGCTGGGCTGAGGAACATCTCCAGATCCTGGAGGGGATGGTGGAGGCTCTCCCTGCTCCCACCGAGGCAGTCCTGGCATGGCTTTCAGCAGGAGCCCTCTCAGAGCACAGGGGTGACAGTGCCAGGAGCAGAGAGGTGACAATTCCAAGCACAGTGATGACAATGCCAGGGGCACAGGGGTGACAGCGTCACGGGCAGAGAGGTGACAGTGCCAGGGGCAGAGGGTGACAGTGCCAGGGTCACAGGAGGGACAATGTCAGGAGCACAGGGGTGGCAGTGCCAGGGTCACAGGAGGGACAATGTCAGGAGCACAGGGATGGCAGTGCCAGGAGCACAGGGGTGACAATGCAGGAGCACAGGGGTGGCAGTGCCAGGGGCACAGAGGTGACAGTGCCAGGAGCAGAGGGGTGACAATGCAGGAGCACAGGGGTGGCAGTGCCAGGAGCACAGGGGTGACAATTCAGAGCACAGGGGTGACAGTGCCAGGAGCACAGGGGTGACAGTGCCAGGAGCACAGGGGTGGCAGTGCCAGGAGCACAGGGGTGGCACTGCCAGGGGCACACGGATGGCAATGCCAGGAGCACAGCGGTGACAATTCAGAGCACAGGGGTGACAGTGCAGGAGCACAGAGGTGACAGTGCCAGGAGCACAGGGGTGACAGTGCCAGGAGCACAGAGGTGACAGTGCCAGGAGCACAGGGGTGGCAGTTCCAGGAGCACAGCGGTGACAATTCAGAGCACAGGGGTGACAGTGCCAGGAGCACAGGGGTGGCAGTGCAGGAGCACAGGGGTGACAATTCAGAGCACAGGGGTGACAGTGCCAGGAGCACAGGGGTGGCAGTGCCAGGAGCACAGGGGTGACAATGCAGAAGCACAGGGGTGGCACTGCCAGGAGCACAGAGGTGACTGTGCCAGGAGCACAGGGGTGACAGTGCAGGAGCACAGAGGTGACAGTGCCAGGAGCACAGGGGGTGACAATGCAGAGCACAGGGGTGGCAGTGCAGGAGCACAGGGGTCGCAGTGCCAGGAGCACAGCGGTGACAATGCAGGAGCACAGGGGTGACAATGCAGGAGCACAGGGGTAGCAGTGCCAGGAGCACAGGGGTGACAGTGCCAGGAGCACAGAGGTGACAATTCAGAGCACAGGGGTGGCAGTGCAGGAGCACAGAGGTGACAATGCAGGAGCACAGGGGTGACAATGCAGGAGCACAGGGATGGCAGTGCCAGGAGCACAGGGGTGGCAGTGCCAGGAGCACAGGGATGGCAGTGCCAGGAGCCAGGCACAGTTCCAGCCCTGCAGAAGGCTGAGGTGAAAGCTCCAGAGCCCCCCAAGGTTCAGAGCCCTGCAGAGGAGCCCCCAGAGGAAGCAGCTCCCGGGATCCAGCCCAGGAGCACTGGGGGACTTTGGGAGCTGGAGAGGGAAGGGGGGACCCTGCTGGGAGAGGGACCCTGAGGGGGGACGTGGCAGAAATCTCCAGCTCTGTTCTGGAAACAGCTGCCAGCACCACCCTTGCCCAGCTGGGCACTGCACCAGGGACAGGCAGCCCCTGGGAGCTGGGCATGTGCAGGAGAGCAGCAGCAAAGTCATTTTCCTCCTCTTTTTTTTTTTTTTTTTCTTCTTTTCAGGCAGAAAACAGTTGTTGAACAGATATTTTCTGGCTTTTCTTTTTTCCTTCCTTGGCTTGGCCAAACCCCAACCTCTTAAAAATTTTGATGGAAAAGGACATTTCCCTCTGGTTGATTTTGTTCCCATCTCTCCAGGAAGGCAGGGGAGGCCAAGTGGAGGTTCCCACCCCTCTTTTTTTTTTTTTGGGGGAGGGGAGGACCGAGCCCCCCGTTGTCCCAGCGCCGCCTCTGCCACACCACGAGATGCTGGAGGGATGAGCTGCCCCTGCAGCCACACACACACAAATTAAATCAGGCTGCTGCAGTGCCACAGCTGCAAGAGATTGTGTTGCTGACTTAGGAGGTAGCAGAGGTCACAGCAGCAGCCTGGAGAGAGGGAACAAAAATTAACCAGCCCCCCCCTCCCTGCAGAAAGTGTCTGAATCCAGTGTTTGTTTTCACTTGTCAGAGCCGGGCTGGGTTTGTTCTGGTGTAAATCAGGGGTGTCTCCAGCAGGATTAGCGGGGTTACCCCAGTGCCAGGCTCGTGCCAGGAGCATCACTTGGGCACCCAGGGGCACGGGCACTGCTCGAGGAGGTGTTTTCCTGTGTGGCTGCAGAGTGCTGGTGTTAATGTGTGTGAGAATAAAGCCCGGTTCAGTGGAGGAGGGAGCAGCCAGAAAATTCAGGGATTATTCTGCAGTTCATACAATCCCAGAATGGTTTGGGTTGGAAAAAATCTCAAAGCCCATCCAGGGCCACCCCTGCCATGGCAGGGACACCTTCCACCGTCCCAGGGTGCTCCAAGCCCTGTCCAGCCTGGCCTTGGGCGCTGCCAGGGATCCAGGGGCAGCCCCAGCTGTTCTGGGCACCTGTGCCAGGGCCTGCCCACCCTGCCAGGTATGAATTTCTTCCTGATATCCAATGTAAATCTCTTTTCTTTCAGTTTAAATCCATTCCCCCTTGTTCTATCGCTTCATGTCCCTGTAAAAATCCCTTTCCTGCTTTTTAATGAATCCCTCAGGATGCTGGGGAGCATGGTCCCCCCAGCCCAGCAGCTCTGGGTGGGTGTCACTGCCTGGGCTGGGCTGGGCTGGGCTCCCCTGCCAGAACAGAGGAAATTCAGCCTTCCCCAAAGCCCAAATCTTGTTGATTTTGTTGTGGTTTAGAAAGAAACAACAAACAGAGTCCCAGGAAAATGAACAGAGCGGGACTGGAGGAATGGGCCTGTGGAAGAGTTTTCAGTTCAGTTGCTCAAAAATTTGTTTTGGATTTTTAAATCTCATGGGCTGTGAGGTGGAAGGTGCAGGCAGAGGGATTCCGAGGTTCTCTGGGAATGCTGCAGCTTGGGCTGGGATTATGGAGGTGAATCCCAGCCCTGTGCACCCATCCTGGTCCAGGTGAGGGCAGCTGGGCTGTCCCTGCCCCTCAGGCCCTCCTGGATCCCCAGATCCCCTCCCTCACCCTGGCACTGCTCCAGCTCAGCTTTCCCCACAGCAAAACAGAAGGAATGTGAAATCAAAGCACTTAACAGGGCAGATTTTCTGTTACATTTAAGCCCCCTTAAATTAAACCCTGAGCTCTACACCCCCCAACAAGAAACATTTGAGTTAAGCAGGCAGAACCCAAACTGTTTAATCACTCTGATATTTGATTTCACATCCAGCTCGATAGGATCTGCTGTGCCAGACACGGGAATAGCAGCACATACCACCCCAAACCAGTAAATAACACTGCTCCCATAATGGGCTCTGGGATTAGTTAGCAACAAGTTAAGTCCTTGCATTCTGCAGTAGTCAGAGGCACTGAGAAACACTCCCTGGGAGCCATAGGAGTGCATTTAATTAGCTCCTGATTCAGGGCACTGGGGTTTTTTTCTCTTCTCTCTCTTTTTTTTTTTTTTTTTTTTTTTTGAAATCATTAAATAAAGTGTCACCCCAAGCCAGTGCTGTAAACTCTATTTTGATTGTGGCTGCAATAACCCCTTTGGGCGTCATTCAGATTGTACTAAACAGTTTCTGGAGAGCGCTGGTTTCTCTCAAAATAAACCCAAGTCCGGCTTTGACAAGCTCTAATGAAAAACAAATTGTTATATTACTTAGAAAAATAATTTGAAGGAAGTCTGAATTAGTTGTAAAGGTGGAAAAGGTTCAGCTACTTGAAAATAGAAATTTGGAAGGTATTTATTTTAACCATTAAGCCAGTGGCCTTGAAATACAGCCTTGTTTGTTCCAGAATGCTCCTAACGAGAGCCATGAATCACGCTGTTAATCAGTATGGGAACTTGATTAATTGGAGAGGGGAGCAGCAGTGACTCCAGCAGCCTGGAGCTGGGCTCCTTCACCATCCCTCATCCTGCTGGCACCACGGGGGCCTGGAGGGCATCGCACAGCCCTGGGTTTGGGCTTTGGAGAGTTGGGACTCAGCCGTGGCTGCCGGGGTTCCGTGTGTGTGCTGGTGCTGGGCTCAGCTGGAGCCTCTTGCCCATGGAGCAGGGCTGGCAGTGGCTGTGCCTGCCCTGTCCCTGCCAGCTCAGCTTTGCTGCTGCTCCTGCCTCTGCTGTTGAAGCTGAGAGGGAGTTTGGATGCCCAGCCAGGAGTCAGACTTGCACAGGAGGTGTGACCGTGGTCACAGGGGTTTTCAGGATGAAGGAGAGAGGAGAATGTTGACTCCATGATCAGAAGGCTTGATTTATTATTTCATGATATATGTTACATTAAGACTGTACTAAAAAGAAAAGCAAGGAAAAGGTTTCTTCAGAAGCTAGCTAAGCTAAGAATAGAAAAGAATGAATAACAAAGATCTGTGTCTCAGACAGAGAGCGAGAGCCAGCTCTGCCATGAGTGGTCAGTAAATCCAAACATCCACACGAGACCAACCATGGATCCACCTGTTGCATTCCACAGCAGCAGATAACCATTGGTTACATCTGGTTGCTGAAACTGCAGCTTCTCACAAGGAAAAATCCTAAGAAAGGATTTTTCATGAAAGATGTCTGCGACAGAGGAGGTGCTGCCACAGCCGGAAAAATGCAGCAGAAAGTTGGGTTGGTTTTCATTCACTGGGGCTCCTGGGTTTGGGGCCAGCAGGAGCTGCAGTGCCTTTGGCCATACAGGGATGAGTTCCAGCAGAGTTCCAGAATTCTGGAAGCTGCCACGTGTGTGAACTGTGCCCAGTGCTTGGTGCCACCTCTGTGCCAGTCCTTGGGAATATTGCTGAGCCCTGGCTCCAGAATCACCAGCTGCATCCTTAAATTGCAAGATTTGCTGAAATGGGCTGGGAACTCACCCAGTCCTGGTGTTTTGGCCATGTTAGAGCTGGCCAGGGGCTCTCAGGTGCCTCTCTCTGTGCTGCTCCCTGGCTGCTCTTCCCACTCCAGGAGCAGCTCCCAGAGCTCGTGGAATGACCAGGGGTGCACCTCAGGGCACTTGGGTTTTCTCCCTATTTGGATTTTGCACCTGATTTTCAGAATCCCTCCGTGCTCCAGAGCCTTTTGTCCTGCAGCAGAATTTGCAGGTGCTTGGGCAGGATGGGAGAAATGGATGCTGAGGATGCTGAAATGATCCAAGCTGGAGCTTCCAACATCTGCATCTCCCTGATGGGATTCAGGATTCAGCTCCAGGCTGGGAGATAAAGGATGTGTTGCACATGTGAGTGAGGGCATAAAACATTTCTGTCTGATGAGAGCCAGAGCAGCTGCAAACCAGAGATGTTCCTGGTGTCCATGACATGATCTTCACCATGTTCTGGCACCGTATTTCCAGGGATAATTATTTATTTACCTTCAGGTGTAGCTGCTAAAGCTGAGTGAAACCAACACAACCCGTTCCCGTGCCCAAGCCAAAGCACTCGCCCACTGAAATGTGTCAAGTATCTTTAAATATCTGTGAATTTCTCCAGTTTCAGTGCAATGGTTTGAAGAGATGGTGAAGCTCTTCCAAGCTTAATCCCATTTTCTGTCCCTTAGTCCTTATCTGAACTGGTTCCTTTGCGCTTTCCCAGCTCTTGGCTCCCACCAAGCCATCGCTGTTCAGCAGGGGGACATGTTGGGATTTGGGATTTGGGATCTCTCCTCCCACCAGCAAGATGACAGGGCCTTTAAATAATGTTTTCTATTCCATTTCAAAAAAAAAAAATAAAAAGAAGATGAAATCAGAACAGCCTAACTGGAAACAGATGGCAGATGAGAAACTCCTTTTAAAGAGGATTTTTAATACATTTATTATGAAGAAAATCATTTCTTGGTGTCAGAGATGGATGTGTGAAGACAAAATGTGCCCATTCCAGGCGTGGAAGGGGCTGCAGTGGGATGGTGCCTTTGGTGTGGTGTTCTTGGAGCTAGGGGAGGATTTTGCTGTTGGTGAAGTGACTTTCCTGGCTGGAAGGAGGCTTCTTCCCATCCCTGCTCCTTCAGCTTCCCCCTGGGATCTCTGGCTGTCAGAGCAGTTTCGATTATGCTCTTTCTGTGGGATCCTGGCAGGGTTTTCCTGCAATGATTTGGGTTGGAAGGGACTTTAAAGCCCATCCAATTCCAACCCCAACACCTTCCACTGTCCCAGGCTGCTCCAAAACTGGTCTTGGACACTTCCATGGATGGAGCAGCCACAGCTTCCCTGTGCCCTGTCCTCCCAAACAGTCAGATTAGGGTTTCTTTTAATAATTTGCATATTCCAATCAGTTCTGTCCTGTCCAGTTAAATAAGTGTGTGCTTTTATGTGTGAAACCATGCCCAGACAGAGGTGTCCCTTTCCCCAGTCCCTCTCACACAATGACTGGCCAGCATTAATTAAAGCCATTTAAACAAACCCCACACCATCTCAGAGGGATGGATCTCAGTGTCCAGGCTGCTCAGGGATGGAGGTGAAGATGGATTTTCCCTTTTCCTGCTTTGATGAGCACAACTCCTTGGCCTGTTGTGGATTTAATGTTGCTGTGAAACACCACTGCCCCCAGAGAGGTTTGACTTCGCTTTGGCAGTGTTGGGATGAGGCTGCAGCCCCCAGAGAGGTTTGATTTTTGCTTTGGCAGTGTTGGGATGAGGCTGCAGCCCCCAGAGAGGTTTGATTTTTGCTTTGGCAGTGTTGGGATGAGGCTGCAGCCCCCAGAGAGGTTTGATTTTTGCTTTGGCAGTGTTGGGATGAGGCTGCAGCCCCCAGAGAGGTTTGATTTTGCTTTGGCAGTGTTGGGATGAGGCTGCAGCCCTGGGATGCTCCAGCCCACACGCAGTTTACACAGCTGCACCATCCCCTGCCCCAGCTCCAGCAGGGCTCTTATCTCCATGCTGATGCAACAGCCAGAAATGGCAGGAAACCTGTGTCACTCATGGCTTTCATCTTCCTATAAAAACTGGGAATTTTGGAGCTGTGACTCAGAGAGGAGCGCAGGATCCTCCTGGAGCAGCTGGGGTTTGTTTGGCGCTGCCCTGGGTGTGGGATGGAGATGCTGGGCTGTGGGCAGTGGTGATCCTTCCCTGGAGAATTGTTTGCAAACCCCAATCTCACTTTCCCTTTTGTTGGGAACAACATTTCCCAGCAGGTTGTGGCCTCCCTTCCATCCCTGGAAGTGCCCAAGGCCAGGTTGGACAGGGCTTGGAGCAGCCTGGGACAGTGGAAGGAGTCCCTGCCCATGGAAAGGGGCTGGAAATGAGCTTTGAGGTTCCTTCCAGCCCAAACCATTCCATGGTTTTGATTGATCCATGGAAAAGATCCCATGATTTATGCTGACGTTGTGCAGAGCATCCTGGATTTCTGCTGCTGCTCTGAACCCTGAGCTGAGCCCCAGCAAACCTCGATCCAGGCAGGTGTTTGCAGCACGAGGTCTCACCTCTCCCGCTTTCCTCTTGGAGTTTAATTCCATCTCTGCCAGGAGCTGCTTTCTCCACGTTCCTGAGTAACTTTTTCCACACGTGAAACTCCCTCTGGGGCTGGGCTGAGCTCTGCAGGAACCACGTGGGCTTGGTCTGGGCTTGGTGTCCACACGTGGAGCTGCTCAGGGACAGAAGCGGCGCTTTAGATTTACACCCTGCTCCAGGCAGGAGAACTTGGAAGCAGGGAGAAATCCCAGATCAGTTTTGGAAAGGCTGAGGAAGTCTGGGAGAAAAATGCACCAGAAGAGCAGTTTGGGAATGTTCTGTCCCAAAGTTTGGCCAGTGTGGTGTGGCAGTGATGGCTCATGGATGGATTCCCTGCGCTTTGTGAGCAAACAAGCAGGAAGGGACAGGTATTCAGTAGAATCCTGGAATGGTTTGGGTCAGAAAGGACCTTAAAGGTTATTTTGGGCAGGGACACCTCTCACTAGACCAGGCTCTACATCCGTGTCACCCTCAGAGAAGCTGCCAGCTCCTCTGAGATGCCAAAATCCAGGAGCAGTAGAAAACTCAGCATGCCTCAGTTGAAAGAAATTTCAAAATTTCCTCTGGAAAATCAAATCAGATTGCGTTGATTGTTGGGATGGGGTTGGGAATGGCAGGAGTGGGGAGTGGGAGAGACAGGGATCGTGTTTATGGCATCATTAATGTCATTTATTCCATAGCCAGCCCTTGAAAAGCAGTTGTAATCCCCACAGAAATCCCTCTGGAGCGAATCTGCCAGTTCTCCTCATCCAACACAGACCATCCCTGCAGCCAGAAACCTCAGAGGGAGCAGAGCCAAGGGAAGAGGGTCAGGGGGGCACCCTGAAACCCAATGCACCCAAAGCAGCTCCACCTCCGAGCTTCCAGGGGCAGAGGGATGGTGCTGGAGACACTGCAGGGACAGTGGGGTCCTGAAGATGGAGAGATCATTTTCCTGGGGTTATTTGGAAAAAAAAAATGTGACCACAGATAAAAACTGGAGCTTCAAAATGCTGCGTTCCTTCCCAATTCCCCTTCACCACGCAGGCAGGAAGGGATCAGCTGGAAAGTCCTGGCTGGGCAGTCCCAGGTGCTGGTGGTCCTTGGTGCTGCAGAATCCCTGCTGGAGGGATTTCCTCTGGCCCCTGCAAGCAGGGAAAGGGAGATGTTTCCATGGAAATCTGTTCCTCAACCGTCTTGGCAGCCAAAGCTGAAAAGATTGGAGTCTTTTGCCCCCAGCTCCACGTTTCTGGTCAGTGTGAAGCCCCACCTGTGATCGCCACAGGCAGCCCCAGGCAGGCTGCAGTGAATTAAGGCACCAGGGGGAGTTTGGAGGAACACATCCTCTTCCTTCTCGGAGTCAGGTTACAGCGACCTCGGAACATCTGGACACCGTGTCCCAGGGCTCCCCGAGGTTCTGCTGCATGCAAGGTTCATCTGCTTTGTTCAGCTCCTGCCCTTTTCCCTTCCTCCTTGCCTCCTCTGCATCCAGGGCTGCTCTCAGTGTTGCTGGCCATCTCCTGGTGCCCCGGCTGAAACAGCCCCTGGAGTTTGAGTGGTGTCTTTCACAGATCCATAGCTCCATGGCCATTTGCTGTGCCCGTGGGAGAACTCACTCCTGTTTTTCCAAAAGCCTGAATTCCCTCTAAGCTACTGCTTCCCAGCATCCTGAAAGACTGAACTTAGGGGGGAAAAAAATGCATTCCTTAATATTCCCTAGATCCTAGGAATGCATTTGGTGATGTGATTGATGCTGCTTCGCTTTGGGATTCCTGTGCCTGATCTCCAGGTTGTCCTGACAGGGTTTCATTGAAATGAGGGTGTCAGGGTGGGTCCTGCTGCCTCCAGGAGCCACTGGGGTTTTTGGGAATCCAGAGCAAGGGAGGTGCCAAAGCCATTGGGTGGCTGAGGTGGCCGGATTCGTGGTGGTCCATGCTGAGAAGATGGTGTTGAACTCCAGCATCTCCTGGAAGTGACCCCATGCTCCCCTTGGGAGCAGCACATCCCCATCCCACCCCATCCCACCCCAACCCTTGTGCTGTTGTGCAGAGCTCAACGCCCAGAAGGAAAATGCAACTCCAGCTTTTCATTTTTGTGCCTCTCAGGCCCAGACCTCAAGGTTTTAAAGACTTTCATATGTGCCTGACTTGATGTGCTCCGAGTATTCCCATTGAAGTGAACTAAGTGGATAAGACTTTGCAGGATTAAAGCCAAATGAGTCCTCACCCACCATGCTGGGAAGTCTTGTTGAAGTGGGTCATTGGAGGGAAAGGAGGAGGAGGCGCTTCCCAACTTACCCCTTTCATTTTATGCTTTTATTTATTTAAAGGAATTTTTTTTTTTTTTTTTTAATTCTTAGGCAGCTTGGGGGGAGAAAAGAAAATAAAAAGCCCCAGGCTGTGGTGTAACCGCCGCAGGCAGATGTTGTCATGACTACTAAACAAGAAACCTGATTTATAAAATGAGGAAAAACAGATGAACGTGAAATAAAAGAGAAAAAAAGAGAGAGGCGATCTTAAAATATTAACTCTGATGTAGAGAAAAATATAAACAGACAGGGTTAGGAAATTCCGTAAGGAATATGACTTGTTTAATATTAATCATAAAGGAAAAGATTATGAGGGCTCCAAAGGGTGCCAAATGAAATACTCCACACTCAGCCTCTGCTGTGATAAGAGTCCTTGTGTGGCTTCCAGGGCTGCCCTTGGCCACACTGTGGTGGACATGTCCTGGCTGGAAGTTGTTCCAGGGATGTTCCTGTGGTTCTGCTGCTTCTCCTGGTGCTTCTCCTCCCTCACAGCAGTTTCTGAGTGCAAAGCTCCAGCGTGTGACAGCCAATAACCTGTACTTTTATTGCAAATTGTACTTTTATTGCAAACGTGGGCAAGCTGGGAGCAGCGGTTGTGTTTGGGGACCTGGAGGGGTTTCTGTGACTGGGTCAGGTCAGGAGGGGTGGCATCTGTCCCAAAGGGGTTCACCATGTCCCAGAGCTCAGGTGCCTGCAGGGGAGTGGCTGGGTGGCTCTGCTCCCATCTCTGTGTCACTCTGCTGCTCTTCTTGTCCCTCTCCTGCCATCCTGAGCTGGCAGAGCCCGTGGTGATCCTGCACCGGAGAAGCGCCAGTGTCACAATTCCCTCATCAGCGCTCCCAGACCATTCCCATATCCAGGACAGGAAGGTCTTCAGGACCAGGAGACACCTCTGGGCAGGTTCCAAAGGCTCTCACTGCACCCCTGCCAGTCCCCTTTGTCCCTTGGGCTGTCCCCATGGGTGTTCCCTGGTGACAGTGCCCGATGTCACCAGCGACCACAGCTGGGAGGGCTGGGGGACACCTCACTGAGCTCCCCCCGGTGAATCCTGCCCACAGCTGTCGTTTGCTGCTCCTTTCCCTCCCCTCTCTGCTTCTCACCGCTCACAGCTCCGGCGTTTCCAGGCCCAAGTGGGACAGGAGCACCTTGTGGCACAGCCTGTGCTCCAGCAGGGAATTCTGCAGCTCTGGCATTGCTGCTCCCAGCCCTGCCTTTGGCACTGGCTCCCAAACAGTTTGGTTTGCAGAAACCTTCCTCGCTGTCAGGAGGAATTCAGCTCCAAATCCAGACAGAAACTCTCGGTGACAAGTCCATGGCCTGAAGCTCCAGGATGGAGATGCCCACCCAACAGGGCCATCCAGGGCTGCTGAGCAGAGTCCCCCTGCAGAATCCATCCAGGACACCTGGGCAGATCCACTCTCACCTCTCCAGGTGCCTCTGCCTGCTCCTGATCCCCTGATCCATGTCCTGACCTGGCACTGGCCGTGCACACATTGCCAAAGCTGAGCATTGTGGGGATGCTGCAGGAAAATGGGACAGCCAAGATTTCTGCATCTTTTTACAGATCTCTGCATCTTTCCCAGCTCCTTGCATCTTTTCCTGGCTCCCCTAATCTTTCCCAGCTCCCTGCATTTTTTCCCCCCAGTTCTTTGTATCTTTTCCCAGCTCCCTGCATTTTTTTTTCCTCAGTTCTTTGCATATTTTCCCAGCTCCCTGCATTTCTCCCCCCAAGTTTTCTGCATCTTTCCCCAGCTCCCTGCATCTTTTCCTGGCTCTCCTCATTTTTCCCAGCTCCCTGCATTTTATCCCCCCAGTTCTTTGCCTCTTTCCCCAGCTCCCTGCATTTTTTTTCCTCAGTTATTTGCATCTTTCCCCAGCTCCCTGCATTTTTTTTCCCTCAGTTCTTTGCCTCTTTTCCCAGCTCCCTGCATTTTTTTTCCTCAGTTATTTGCATCTTTTCTCAGCTCCCTGCATTTCCCCCCCCCAGTTTTCTGTATCTTTTCCCAGCTCAGCAGCCTGGGAGCACTCAGATCCTTGCTCCTTCTTATCAATCCCTTCCCAGTGCTCCTCCAGCAGCACCAGGCAGTGCCTGGCACTGGTGTCTCACTCCCAGTCTCTGTTCCCGTGTCACTCTGGCACCTGGCTCCTTATCCCCGCTGCTGGACGGGGCTCTTGGACTCACAGGATGAGGCAGTGATGGATTTTTGCTCTTCCCCTGTGTTGACAAACCCAGTTTGTGGGTGAATAATGAGTAACCCTTGAAAGCAAGCCCCGTGGCTGATGTGGATGCCCTTGGGTTTTGTGGGATGAGTCACTGTGGGGAGCAGGAACTTCCTCACTGGACAGGCAGCTGTATTTCATCCTCTGCTGCAGATTCCTTGGAGCTGGAAAGCCTCAAGGGCAGCAGGATTCCAGGGGAGCAGCAGCCCAGCTGCCCCTGGGTGCTTGCAGGGCAGCGTTCCCCCTCCGGTGACAGCCCTGCCTGGGAGATTTTCATTCCCTCTTCCAAGGGTTCCTCTCATATGTAAGCCATCAGTGCAGCAGCCTGAGCAGGGATCTTGCAGCTGTGACCTTGCAAGTGGGTGGCATTTTCTGCTTCCTCCTCAGCATCCTCAGGGATCCACAGCTCATGTGATCCCGTCTGCCGCGGGCCAAATCCGGGCTGGGAAAAGCAGGATGAGGCTGCCAGGAAATACCCACTGCCCTCATCTCCTCGTGGCTGGGGTCTCCAGAGCTCCCACGAGGAGCCAGGCTCCTCAGGCAGCCCTGAAATCCTCCTTTGCCATTAGTGCAGGCAGCAGGCTCAGAGATAAATGGCTCCAGGTTTGTTAAATCCCATCCTTTTGGAGCACCTTGTCTTCCTCTGCAAAGCCTAAAGCAGAATTTGAGCTTCTTTTGCCTTCTCTAGGGATGAACAGACTCCATCCATCCCTGTGCTGCAGGTTTCTTTCAGTTTCCTACAAGTAAATAAATCCATATAAATAAAATAAAAGCCACCCCCAGCGGGGCTGGAGCAATGAGCATCCCCATCTCTCATGATCTTCCCTGCCTCCATCCCAGCATCATTTTGTCCCACATGGAACCGACTGCTCAGGGAAGGAAAGAGCTGGAAAACCTGTTTTTAAAAAAATTATTTCATCATTTACACCTCGCTCTCATTGTAATTGGAATTATGAGTAAGGCTGAAAAGAAACTGCTGCAGATGGCAGCATAAAAATGTGATTTTTAACACATTTTGTGTTTTCTTAAGCATCTCTGGTTTTGCCCAGGGTACATTTCATTTGCTATTTATTTAGTCCCCACCTCTGACAGCTCAGGGATTGCTAAGCTGCCATCTGGGATGGATGGAAAATGGGAAAATGCCTATTTTTCCTGCTTTTTCTTCTTTTGACCTCAGAAAAATGTAACAAAATTTAATAAAATTTAAATGTTTCAGTGAGCTGCATGGTTACAGCCAGGAGCTGGGCTTAGAATCCCAGAATCCTGGAATGGTTTGGGCTGGAAGGGACCTCAGTGACCGTTGCCACCCCCTGCCATGGGCAGGGACATCTCCCCTCTCCCAGGGTGCTCCAAGGACCTCAGTGATCCTTGTGGGTGTCTCCCTACTCAGGATATTCCTTGATTCCATATTTGTCACAGTTTGAAGCCATTTTCCAGCAGAGCTGAGGGAAGGATTTGGGACAGAGCCTTGCTGCAGAGGCACTGATGGAGATGCCAAGGCACAGTGGCTGTTCTGCCCTTCCTTCACACTTCTCCTCTTTTTTTTTTTTTTTAGCATTTCCATAAAATTTTTTACATCCAGTCCTTCAATTTTTTTTATCCTCCAGGCTTTTGCAGCCTGCCTTTATTAAAATCAAATGCTGCCCAGCCCCAAACACAGCATCGGGCTGGGTTTTCCTGGGGTGTTTTCAGCCACAACTGTTTCCCATTTCTGCTGGGCTCTCAGGAGCCCATGGGCTCAGGGACCAGGGATCAGCTCCATGTGTTCCCCCCCAAAATGTGCTCTTGGTTTGCTGGAAAAATCCAGGTCATCCCAGAGCTGGAAACTCACCCAGCCTTGGCTTCCAGTGACACCGAGTAGCCAACCCAAGTTAAATATTTCACTGCAGATGTTGCTGAGAGCTTAAAGTTACCCAAAATTATGGATTTAACGAGGCAAGGAAAGGAGCTGCAGAAAGATCCAAATCAGGGAAGCCACCAGTGCTTTCCAGGCCGGTGTCAGGCTGATCAGATGTGACATCCTTGACTTTCTCCTTGCGTTTTCCCCGGGCCTGCGGATGTGGTCACGTCCTTTCCTTTTAGCTTGAAAAGGCAGAGATGGGTTTGAATCCGTGCTGGGCTTGAATCTGGGGAGCAGAGTCCCAATCCAGCTGTTGCAGATGTCTCCATTTGTGAATTGGTGAAACCAAAACCTTGGATTTGAATTCTTTTGGAAGGGGGTTGTGACACAGATCCCGTTTCCCTGTGCCAGGGCTGTCTGACATTGGCCATGCTCAGCATTCCCATCAATGTTTATTTCCAAGAACATTGTTTTCCCCATACTCTGTCTTTAATACCAATTTCATACACATTTTACCAAGACCTGGACTAGAAGAGATGTTCACTATCAGAATAGATTTTTTTCTGATGTGTTCTCCTTCTCTCCTTCCCAAAAAATTTGTTTTGCTCTGACTTTTCCAATTGTTAAATACTCTAAATATTGCAGAAAAAGTGATTTTCAAAGGAGCCTGCAGTGCCTGGATGGGTGAAAGGGAATAGAAGCATTTTTTGCCAGAAGTGCTTTAGCATTCCTTCAATCAAGGAATATAAACAGTTCCATGTGACTTTGGGCTGATCCAGGATTTGAGAGCAGGGTTTAATTCACATCATTTCTCGCAGAGGGAATTTTGAACCCTCATATCTCCTAAAAATGTCCTCATTAGTAGGGAGGAGGATATTCTGGGAAAGGCTTTCACTTTCTACTCTTGGTGGTGTTCCACTTTATTACTGATCACTCAGTAACCATCCAGCGTTAATTACAGGGGAGTTCTGTGTAACTGAGTTATTGATGGGTGCCTATTGACAGCCCATTCCAGGCTGTAATTTAAACCTCAAACCAGCAGCATTATTTCTGCAGGCCTGGAAAATGCTTCTCCTGAATCCTTCTTTTCCTGTGTGTTGGTATTGGGGGATAATTCCTGGCTCTGAGGCACAAATGGCAAATGAAAATGGGTGTTTGTGGCTCCACCAAGTCAGAGCTGTTCCTTGCCGTGCCTGGGTCCTGCTGCAGCTACTGGGAAAGGAGCTGAGGGCTGGTCCCACCCTCCAAAACCTGCATGCCGGGAGCTTTTTGGGAAGGACCAAGGTGCTGGGAATGCCTGGGGTGGGATTGTGGGATTCCTCATCCTGGCTGCTGTCTAGAGCTAAAGAGCCCTCATTTCATGGCTGGGAGTGAGTGACCCTCTGCTTGATGTTTGGGTTTGCACGGGGTTGGAAATCAGGGAGGAATTCCTTTATGGAAAGGGCAGCCCAGGGTGGAACCCCCATGCCTGGAGGGATTTCAAAGCCGTGTGGATGTGGCACTTGGGGACACTTGGGGTCAGTGGTGGCCTTGGCTGTGTGGTGGGGGACCTTGGCTGTGTGGTGGGGGAATAGTTAGACTCAATGATCCAAGAATCAGTGATTCTGTGATTCCAGCCTCAGTGACTCCATTATTCCAACCTCAGTGATTCCATGATTCCAACCTCAATGATTCCATTATTCCAACTTCAATAATTCCATTATTCCAGCCTCAATAATTCCATGATTCCAATCTCAGTGATTCCATTATTCCAACCTCAATGATTCCATTATTCCAACCTCAATGATTCCATGATTCCAACCTCAGTGATTCCATTATTCCAACCTCAATGATTCCATGATTCCAACCTCAATGATTCCATTATTCCCCCTTCAATAATTCCATTATTCCAATCTCAGTGATTCCATTATTCCAACTTCAATGATTCCATTATTCCAGCCTCAATAATTCCATGATTCCAACCTCAGTGATTCCACAATTCCAACCTCAATGATTTCATTATTCCAGCCTCAATAATTCTGTGATTCCAATCTCAATGATTCCATTATTCCAGCCTCAATGATTCCATGATTCCAACCTCAATAATTCCATGATTCCAAAGAACGCCCACCCCAGGGGGGTCACAGGGACAATCCCCCAGCCCCTCTTGCCATCCACGTGGTTTCCCACAGGGTTGGTCTTTGCCATGGATGTGCCCTGGCTGTTCTCGAGGTGCTGCATCCCACACTCCTTAAAAACTTTAAAAACATCCATGGACATTTTTCTGGTGCAGTCTGTGCCTCCCTACATGGGAATATTTTTGTCTGTGCCTATGATAAATTTTTTGGGGGAAAATACATATATTTTTCTAGGAATAGTTTAACAGATACACTCCAGTGCAGGTAGAGACTCTACTTTGACTTTTAGACTCTTTTAGACTCCACTTTGGGGCAGCAGGAAGGACTGGATGGTTCTTGAGGTTTCCTTTTTCCCTTTAAATGATTTATAATCCTTCCACACATCCCAATTTTGGCTTTTCTGTGCCAGTGGCTCAATATCAGGGAGGCCCAGTGAGGTGAACCTGTCCCCATGCTGTGGACAAGCTCCATGTAGCCCTCACCTGTGTTTAAGAGTTTCCAGCTTGTTTTTGTCCCTCCTGGACAAATATCCAGGCTGTGCCATGGAATTTGAGCTTCCTCTGCCTACTGGATGTTTGTAACAATGTGGGATTTAAAAAATAAATAAATAAAACCTGAACCCCAGCCAAACAAAGAAGCCCAACCTGTAAAAAAGTTATGGCTGGAGGTGCCCATTTTCTGACAGAGGGGTTTGGTAACGGGGCAGGGGACAGAAATGGGAGCAATAATTGGTTTTGGGCCTAGAACCAGGAAAACTACTTTTCCAAATTAATCCAGCGAGAGCCATGAATCCACTGTATTTCATATCACACTTCATAAAACTCCAGTCATAATCCATAAAAGTGACATTATTAGATTAAAACCCTCAGTTCCTCCTAGAAGGAGCTCGCTCATTAGACATGCTGTAGTTTTATAACCTCAAAGTTCCTCCCCAATTACCATGATTAATACTGGGCTTTAATAAAAAATTTCTCCCAATCACCACAGGGGTTGATCCCATCTGGTTGGTGTAATTGGGAGTTTCAATATTGTCCAGCAAGGGAAGGACGCTCCGGGAGCACAAATCAAGGCTGAGGATGGATGAGGATGGAGGTCTGGAGATCCAGCTGGGTTTTGGTGGTGGTTGGAGCATGGAAAAGTCCAGGTGATGTGAGCCAAAGGCTGGGATTGCTGGGGGAAGTGTGGATGAATTCTCCCTCCTCGTGCAGCTGATGAAGGATCGGGGAAGCTCCCCGTGCTCTTCCAGCAGGGATCTGCCCTGGGGAATCCATCCTAAACTGAACATCCCAGCTGGAGCCAGCACAGTTCTGCTCTGAGGGAGCTGTGCATGGGAGCTGCAGAGGAAAGGCAGAATTTGGGGAATCCATCCTAAACTGAACATCCCAGCTGGAGCCAGCACAGTTCTGCTCTGAGGGAGCAGCGCATGGGAGCTGCAGAGGAAAGGCAGGATTTGGGGATAAATATCTGCTGCCAGCTGAGGTTTGGATGCAGTGGATCCCTAAATCCTGGGAGATGCTGCTCCTGTGGGATCCTGTGAGACACCAGGGTTCAGCTTCACCCTTGGTGCCGTGGGCACCTCCATCCCTCTGCTCTGCTCTGCTCTGGTGACTCTCACCTGGAGCACTGCCACCAGCATGAGGACGTGGAGCTGCTGCAGCAAATCCAGAGGAGGCCACAGGGATGGAGCCCCTCTGGAGCCAGGCTGGGAGAGCTGGGGGTGCTCACCTGGAGAGGAGAAGGCTCCAGGGAGAGCTCAGAGCCCCTGCCAGGGGCTCCAGGAGAGAGCTGCAGAGGGACTGGGGACAAGGCATGGAGGGACAGGACACAGGGAATGGCTTCCCATTAACAGAGATCAGGGCTGGTGGGATATTGGGAAGGAATTCCTACCTGTGAGGGTGGCACAGATGCCCAGAGAAGCTGTGGCTGCCCCTGGATCCCTGGCAGTGCCCAAGGCCAGGCTGGACAGGGCTGGGAGCAGCCTGGGATAGTGGAAGGTGTTGGGGGTGGAACTGGAGGAGTTTAAGGTCCCTTCCCACCCAAACCATTCCATGATGAGGATGATGAAATAACATAAAACTCACTCTCAATGGCCACAAAGCCGCTTGCTGGGACACCACCCCCACAGTACGTTTGACAAATCCCATTTTTTGGCTTTGCAGCAGGAATTCCTTTGAGGTTTATCCTTGCAGATCCGAGGGGTCTGTGGTTCCATCAAGCCCTGGGTGAGCAGGAGCTGGTGTGAGCTCCGAGCCTCAGCCAGAAGCACTGAAATTAAAAATGTGTCGGCTCCACAGTTCCACCCCAGCCCGGAGAACGCCAAACTCGTGTTATTTTTGAATCCCCTGATTTTTCAGGGCTGCTGGAAATAAGAGCTCCTGCTCCTGACTTCCAAGCAATAAAGAGAGGTGAATCACTGCTGAAAAAAAACCCTCCCGTGGACCACCCAGGGGCTCCTGCAGAGCTGGGAACCAGAAGTGGCAAAGCGCAGAAGGATTTTCTTAACACAACTGCAACTGCACGAGGCAAAATCACCTCGGAACAGGAGCGGAGTGAGAGGTGTGATAATGAAGCCAGGCTGATTAATATGCATCGAGCTAAATCACATTCAGGTCACAGAGCAAGCCCCAAACCTCAGCTGTAACATGTTCCCCTCCAGGACCCAACATGTGTCTGGAATTCAGATAGAAATCACTTTTTTTCCCCCTCATAATTATCCAACTCAGCATAAATTATTATTTTTTTAACTAAATAATAGTTAGGATTTTTGTTCCTTGCTGTGATTGGTCAGAGCTCTCTTTTCTTTAACAGTCTGTGACTTTCTGAAGAGTCCTGCTGGGGTTTTAAAACTTGTAACTTGCAAATAACCATGTCAGAAACCATGGTGCCAATCATATAAAATATGAAATCTCACGTTCTTAGCATTTATTTGTTGTCATTTTTAATGAGAAAACATGGATTTTTTTCAACAGAACAGTGGCTGAAAGTCCTCAGGCTGAAACTGTCCCTGTGTTCATGATGTTCATACTGTGGAGTGGTATTTTGGGAGACCGCATGCAACATATTCTCCTAAACAGCCAATAAAAGCTAAAATTAAAACAAAATAACGCCTCTTAAAATGCACGCTTCTATATTTAAAGCTGCTCTTTAATTAGAAGGTCCAAGGTTTCCTCCTGAAGGGTTTCAGGAGCGTTGCTGTCACGGATCCCTCGGAGTAAGCAGAAAGTGGGTGATTCCCATGGGAAATCAAATCACTTTGGAACTCAAGGCACTTTGGAATACGAGGCACTGTCGAAATCAAGTCTCTGTGGAAATCAAGGCACTTTGGAAATGGAGGCACTTTGGAAATCAAGGCACTGGGGATCAAGTCACTTTGGAAATTGAGTCACTTTGGAAACCAAGGTACTTTGGAAATCGAGTCACTGTGGAAATCAAATCACTTTGGAAATCGAGTCACTTTGGAAACCAAGTCATTTTGGAATCAAATCACTTTGGAAATCGAGTTACTTTGGAAATCAAGGTACTCTGGAAATTAAGTCACTTTGGAATCAAGTCACTTTGGAAACCGAGTCACTTTGGAAATTGAGTCACTGTGGAAATCGAGTCACTTTGGACATCGAGTCACTGTGGAAATTAAATCAAGGCACTGTGAAAATCAAGTCACTTTGGAAATGGAGTCACTCTGTGCCCTGGCTGATCCCTCCTGCTGGAAGCACAGGCAGAGCTCCCATTTGACCCCAGGGTCCCATTTGGGCTGGCCCTGGGCTCCAGGACAGCTTTGCCATCCCGGAACGTCCTCACTGGGATGTTCCAATCCCTCACCACACATCTTGGCTGACATTTCGGGACACCCAACACTCTCTGCCTCCTTGTTCCCCATCCAGGTGCTCCTGATCATCAGCGGCAACCTGAGTTTCCTGAACTGGCTGACCATGGTGCCCAGCCTGGCGTGCTTTGACGACGCCAGCCTGGGGCTGCCTCTTCGGCCGGCGGCTGCGGGAGCGAGCGGCGCAGCTGCAGCACCCGGGGACACGGGGACAGAGCCCTTCCCTGGGTGAGTCACCCCAGGCAGGGGAGAACTGGGATCTCGGTGGGCTTGGCCGCAAAGGTCTCACCTTCAAAGCAAAGCTCTGCTCTGTGGGTGGAGGGGACCTGGACGTCGGAGTGGGAGGCTGGTGGTTGGTTGGTTGGTGAGTGTGGTGTTGTCGGGGTTTCTCGTGGCAGGAAGGAAATGATGAATCTGATTCCATCTTCTTAGAAGGCTAACTTATTATTTTATTAATATGATTTAATATTAATATGAATATTACTTCAATATTATCATATATAACATTACACATTATTATAATATAATGTTATAATATTATATATTGTTATAATAATTTTATTTAATATATTAATATTATTTTAAATTAATTTAATATATTGATTATATTATTATATTGTATTATATTATATTGTATTATATTATATTGTATTATATTATATTATATTATATTATATTATATTATATTATATTATATTATATTATATTATATTATATTATACTAAAACCATACTAAAACTATACTATACTATACTCAAGAAAACAGAAAGGATACAGACAGAAAGCTAAAAAGATATTAATGAAAAACTCGTGACTCTTTTCCAGAGCCTCGACACAGCTGGACCGTGATTGGTCATTGAGTCAAAACAATTCACAAGAAACCAATCAAACAATGGCCAGTTGGTAAACAATGTCCAAACCACATTCCAAAGCAGCAAAACACAGGAGAAGCAAATCAGATAATTATTTTTTTCATTTTTCTCTGAGGCTTCTCAGCTTCCCAGGAGAAGAAATCCTGGTGAAGGGATTTTTCAGAAAATATGATGGTGACAGGTGAGGGTCTGTGGAGACATTGCCATGGGGACATTGTTTCTGGGACGTGTCCTCTGCAGGATCATTGTCACAGCAAGTCCAGGCAGCTGCAGCTCTTAAGCCAATCCTTGCTGTGCCCCCAGTGACTTGAACTCAAAATAAGAATGGGGAGTTGCATGATTTAACTTACTTTTTTAAATTATTTTTTTAAATTTGGACTGTATAAAGTCAAGAATAAAACAGCCAGTGGGACTTGAGCTGGGATGAGAAGTGGGTTCTCACATTTGCTGTCCTCACTTGCTCTCCTTCAAGGCATGGTGAAGAGAAGGTTCCAGAGAGAACTTAGAGCCCCTTCCAATTCCTAAAGGGGCATCAGGAGAGCTGGAGGGGGACTTGGGACAAGGGATGGAGGGACAGGACACAGGGAACGGCTTCAAACTGACAGGGCTGGGTGGGATATTGGGAAGGAATTCCTGGCTGGGAGGGTGGGCAGGCCCTGGCACAGATTCCCAGAGCAGCTGTGGCTGTCCCTGGATATCTGGAATTGTCCAAGGCCAGCTTGGACAGGGCTTGGAGCACCCTGGGATGGCGGAAGGAGCAGCTGCTGGTGGCCACCACTGGTAGCATGGCCACCATCGTGGTGGGGAGAGAATTCCCCAAACCAGGGAGGATGAGAACTCATCCCATGGATGTGAAAAAACAAACACAGGGGGGGGTTGTAACTGGAAGAAAGGGGTCGAGGTGCCTGATTTCCCCTTCCAGAGGCGCTTTCCAAGCTGCCCTGATCCAGGAGAAGCAGCACTGGGATGTTTCTCATGAGGCTGTGGAACAGATGGAGAGTGGTGTGTGCAGCATTTTTATAAACCGCATATAAGCAACAAATTGCCTGTAATATCAACAACAATCACAGCTGCTGGGGTTAAATATCCCAAACATCTGTCAGAGGAAGGAAAAATGTCAACAAGAGGCAGCATCTGTCTCCAGTCTTTCCTACCAAGAAGCAGCTCATTAACAAAAAATGGGAGGTCCAGCAGTGCAGCTTTGTCAAATTTTGTCTTTTATTTCACATATTTTGCTGGAATAAATCTTTATCAGCTTTTTCCCTTCTGGAGCTTTGCTTTAGAGCCTATGAAAGTCTCAAACTTTCCTCCCAGCTCCATTTATGCCTCCAATCCCAAACGACACTGAGGCTGCACCTTGTTTTTGGGAGGAGAAGCCAAAGGGAGTCACTGTGAGGGGGAGGCAGATCCTGTTTGGAGGAACTTGCACCTTTTCTGTGATGTTCTCCAGAAAGGCTGGCTGAGCCAGGGCGTCTGAGCAGGGAGAATGTCCATCCCACTCTGGGTGGGGCTGTGTCCCACCCTCAGGAGGGGTGGGGTGTCTGTAATATCGTGGGAATTGGAATTCCTGAGTGTTTTCTCTGCTCAGGAAGCAGGGGCTGTTGGGCTGGTGCTGATGGGTATTGGAATTAAATACCAATATAGCAACAGATGGGTGCCAAGAGGCTCAGGGGAACCCCCAGGTCCTGGACACCAGAGCAGAAGACAGGAGAGCCCCAGGCATATCCTGATTTTCTGAGGCCAGTCCTTGAAGTGTTTGATTCCCACTGAGGTCTCCACTTCCCATCCAGACCCCACCGGTTCCTATCCTCACATTTTGCTCCATCTAGGTTATTTTTTTCCCTGAATTAACCCATTTTTCTCTCTGATTGAGTGGCTTCCAAGGGCCTGGGGACAGAAGGAGAATCCCTCCTGCTGAAGGATGAGCAGTCCCTGCATGACCATGGAGTGCTGAGGAGCCAGGGGAGGCTCTGTGCCTGTACCTGCTCTTGAATTACAGGGGAAGAAGTTCAACCCATCTATAAAAAAACCCAAAAAATGCCCCAAAGCTTCGTACCCAGCAGCACAGGGGGTGAGGGGAGGCCTCATTCAAACGGTTCTCCAGAAATGTTCTCAGACTAAACAATTATTAATAGCTTCTGAGAGAGGTTCAAATAAACATCCCTCTCCTGCAGAGATAAGGGGAAAGCTCCACGCAATTGCTTTGAATCCGATCCTTTGGCTGTTAATGTTAAATAAATTGAAAAGGGCCATGGGGGAAGGAGCCCCTCGGGGGTCACCTCTGCTTATTTGTCTGATCGTGGCCTGGGATCCAGCCCAGCCCCTGGTGCTGCTCCTGCAAACCCCATCCCAGCTGCTGGCACAGCAACACTCATCTCCTCCAGGAGCGCTGGGAATTGGGATTTTGCAGAAGGAAAAGCCCTGAGGGTGGGGAGAGCAGGAGGCAGGAGCAGCCCCAGCACTCCACACACGGCTCCCAGAGCAGGAGGCTGATCCCCAGCAAGGTGCAGGTGCCAGCTGTGCTTTTTCCCCTGTATTAAAGCCATGATTGATGTCACATTTTAGACATTTTTCCTTTTAGCCCTTGCTCAGACTGTTTGGAGAAAGGGAGATGCCAGCAGAGATAGCGGCCTGTGGCAAGGGCAGGGTGGGCACGGGGGGAATGGAGATGGGAATGGGAATGGGGATGGGGATGGGGATGGGGATGGGGAATGGGGAATGGGAATGGGAATGGGGATGGGAAATGGGAATGGGAATGGGAATGGGAATGGGAATGGGGAATGGGGAATGGGAATGGGAATGGGAATGGGGATGGGGATGGGAATGGGAATGGGAATGGGAATGGGAATGGGAATGGGAATGGGGATGGGAATGGGGAATGGGAATGGGGAATGGGGAATGGGAATGGGGATGGGAAATGGGAATGGGGAATAGGGAATGGGATTGGGGATGGGAGTAAGAATTGGGATGGGAATGGGAATGAGGATGGGGAATGGGAATGGGGAATGGGGAATGGGAATGGGAATGGGGATGGGAATGGGGAATGGGAATGGGGATGGGAGTAAGAATTGGGATGGGAATGGGAATGGGAATGGGAATGGGAATGAGGATGGGAGGGGGAATAGGAATGGGAATAGGGATGGGGATGGGGATGAACAGGGGATGGGAACAGGAATAGGAATGGGGATGTGTTGGAACCCTGGCTGCTGAGAATTCCAGACTTCCTGTGCTGCCAGGCACTCAGTGACTGGAACACTGCATTGACCTGAGGCTGTGGAGATGCTTCCAAAATGGAATGATGGAACTGGGATCGTGGGTGTGGAGTTTGATCAGAAATGTGTGATACCACATGGTGGAAAACTTAGAGTTGAAGGGTTTAGAATGTAGTAATATATCTAAAGCAAGATGAAGGTTTGGGGTGGTGGCTGGTCCTTCTTCTTCACCTTCTTCTCCATGGGTTTGGGTGGTTTTGTGTAATTGGATAAAAACTCTGCATTGCGGGCACGGGTGGTTGGTTCTTGGGTTAAAAGTAAAAATAATTTAGGTTTCATTTCTTAATTGGACAGTTTATCCTTAAAAGGCCTTGTAGAGAGAGAGAGACAGGGCTCCATTTTTAGTTTGTTAGAGTGAAGTGCTGCAGAACTCAGAGTTTGTGAGACTGTAACATGGATAAGAACTAACAACATCTGAGTCCCAGCAAGAAATATCATCTCACACATTTAATCCTGACCCTGGCAGAAAAGAAGCAAAGACTCAGCGGGAATGGGAATGGGAATGGGAATGGGAATGGGAATGGGAATGGGAATGGGAATGGGAGCAGAGCAGTGAAATCAGCTCCCTGTGCTCTGGTTTGGTGTCCCCCACAGGCTCCTGTGTCCGCAGAGTGCTGAACATCTCCTTGGGCCTCCTCATCACCTACCTGAGCATCCCGGTGGTGCTGAACCTGCTCAGCTCCAGACAGGTCATGAACACCTCCTTCAACTCCCTCAGGATCGTCAACACCTACGGAGCCTTTGGCAGGTACCTTTGGGCCCTTTTGGCACATCCCAGAGCTCCCTCCAGGGTATTCCAGAGCCAGACCTGCTGTGTGCCTTCAGAATAAAGAGAAACCCTTCCAGCAGGCCTGGAATGTGAAAGAGATGGAGAAAAGGAGCAGGTTTCTTTCCCTCTGAAATACAGTGTATGATATAGCTGTTTGTGAGAGAGGTGGAGAAAAGGGGCAGGTTCCTTTCCCACTGAATTCCAATTTATGGATTATCTATTTATAAGAAATAAGGAGAAAAGGAACAGGTTTCTTTCCCACTAAATTCCAATTTATGGATTATCTGTTTATAAGAAATAAGGAGAAAAGGAACATGTTCCTTTCTCACTAAATTCCAATTTATGGATTATTTGTTTATAAGAAATAAGGAGAAAAGGAACAGGTTTCTTTCCCACTGAATTTATTTTCTCTGAGCTGTCTATGAGTCAGCTCATTCCATCGACATAGCAAATGTAAGAGCAGGATGAAAATATCCATAGGAGCAGGATGAAAATATCCATAGGAGAGTTCATCCAGGATATCTTCACCATCCCCAGCCCTCTGTATTTCTGGTGAGCTTCTCTTCCCCTGCATTCCTTTGCTTTCCCTCCTGGAAACATCCACAGCAGCTCTTGGTAGCAGATTTTTCCAATGAGTGGCTTAGGAAATTAAATAAATATAGATATAAATATAAACATAAATCTATTTTGCAGAAGGTGAAGCAGTTTGGCTGTTAAAGGTCTGGCCTCCCCAGTGAAGGGAGGAACGTGTCCCACCACAAGCACTGGAGATGCTGAGGACACATCAAATGAATATAATATTTTCCTCAGTTTTTCAAATAGCAGAAATTTCTGTGGACAGAAAAAAAAACCCAGAAAAATATTAAAAACATCAACACTTGTGGAAAATGCCAAAATTTCCTCTTTTTTTGAGAGAGAGAGAGAGAAATAAGCCCTGGAGCTCTTTGAAGGCTGGAGTGGTGAAGCTCCAGGAGATTGTTTTCTTTGGGCTGTTGTCCTTTTCCTTCTCCAGCCCTTGGTTTCTGTTTCAGCAGTTACCAGACCCTACAGAGCATGTGCTGAAATGCTGCTGTAATATGTTGGTAATTCCAGCCTATGTAAACCAATAAAAAGAGGATTGCAGCTTATAATGAATCTGGGATGATGTGAAAGCTGACAGGTTTGGGATCACACAGTAGGAGCAGGCTTTTATTGGTAATTTGGTGTCCCTGATTTACAGGGTGTTCCTGAGCCTTGGGCAGCTGGCCATGGCTCAGAGCTCAGCCCAGGGGATAAAATGGAACTTGGCTGGAGAATCCACAGATCTCCTCAATGGAGGCAACAATTATAAGAGGAGATGCTCAGCATTCCTTAGGTTGGGAGCATCTCTCCCTGGGAGCCATCAGGGAGGAAGGTGGAGGTTGTGCGTTCCCAAATTTTCAGTTTCTTGGGCTGGAGGAGGCAAAATGAAAGTAGAGAAAAAATCCAAAGGGTGTTGTAGCTGCAGAGCTTTGCCAGGCAGGTTTCTGTGGCTCTGTGTTCAGCATGGAGAGCAGCTCCTGGGGCAGGTGGGTGTCTCTGGCAGAGCTTTTCCAGGCAGGTTTCTGTGTTCAGCATGGGGAGCAGCTCCTGGGGCAGGTGGGTGTCTCTGGCAGCTCAGCCAGGACTCCAGGCTGGTGTTTCCATGGCCATTCCCACTGCTCCATGCTGGGATTGCAGCTGAGCCACAGGGCAGTGCTCATGAGCTGCTCTGGTCCCCAACCACAGCCCCACCTGTCCTGTAGGAATCATCCTGATCCCAGCTGGCCCTGGGGCTGGAGCAGCTGCAGCTGGTAAAGGGAAGAGGATGGAATTTGGCTTTGCTGCTGCTGGAGAGAGGAAGGTCCCAGGATCCAGAGCTTCTCTGGATCCAGCTGTGCCTCCAGGCCAGTGACTCGTGTTCCACGTGGGCTCTCATGAACCAGAGCTTTCAGCTGAGATATGGGGAGAAATCCTTCTCCCTCCTTCCTGGCACAGATTCCCAGAGATTCCCAGCTGTGGCTGCCCCTGGATCCCTGGCATTGTCCAAGGCCAGGCTGGACAGGGCTTGGAGCAGCCTGGGACAATGGAAAGTGTTGGGATTGGAACTGGATGAGCTTTTCCCACCCAAACCTTTCTGTATTTTATGATTTTCCACGATCCGAGCCAAATAACACCGTCCTGCTGTACCCCACAGCATCACCAAGGAGAGGACAGAAGTGATCCTTCAGGGAACATCCAGCCTGGATCCCAATGACCCCACAGCAGTCTGGGAGGAGTTTGAGTTCAAGTGCAAGCCTGGGGACTTGAGGAGGAGGCCGTGCCTCATCTCCCCCTACCACTATCGCCTCGACTGGCTCATGTGGTTTGCTGCCTTCCAGGTAGGTGCCTCTGGAAGCCTGGGCCTTCCTTGACCAGGAAAAAGCAATTACATGGATTTACTACGTGTTGGGATCACAGGGGAATGTTGGAAGCAGTGGCTGAGTTAATTATGTTTAAAAAAAAAAAAGCAAGAACAAAGGTTGTGTTCCTAAAGGACTGTGCTACTGTAATGAAACTCTTGGCAATTTTATGTGAGGTTTTTTTTTTTTTTAAGGGTTTCTTAGCAATACCAAGAATCCTTGTTGGGGACACCCCTGGGGATAGCAGCTCCCATTCCCCACCTGCCCACACGTGGACATTGGTCCCTCCAAATATTGTCCTCACGTGATAGCAGCAAACAGGTGACAGCCAGAAGTTAAATAAGGGGGAAAGTTGAACCTTAATTCTTGTTTAGCTTCTTTTGCAAATCTTACCCATGTGACATGGGCTGGGTTCTCCAGAACTGACTGACAGCAGTGGCACGAGGAAAACCCATCTCAGAGTACCCCAGGCTTTTCTCTTTGTCCCTGCATCCTCTCCTGGAATATCTTCAAGCCCCTGGGTTTGCTGTCCCTGTGGTGTTTTCATTTTGGAGCCTTTGGGATTCCTGGGCCCTGACATCAGGCCATGGTTTGATATTTACCCCGCTGGTTTGTGTGTGCTGGAATTTCATTTAATCTGCATTAGGGCTGCTTATCCCTCAGGAAACCTCAGCCAAGGTCCAAAGTGCAGCCAGGAGCAGGGCCTGGAATTAGGGAAAGGTGCAGGGGGTGGATGGAGCTGGGGGCTGAAGTCAGGGGGTGTTTTGGGGAGAAATCAGCTCCCCCAGGCTCAGGTTGTGTCTGAGGTGTGAAAATGGCTCTGCCCAGGGCAGAAATGTCCTGAAGGTTTCAAATAGAAGGGATCTGAGGTTTGAAGCTGAAGGATGGGACATGGGTGCTGCTGTGCAGTGCAGAGTGTGGGCTGTGCCGAGGGGTGCTGGTGTACCTGGGAAGAGGAAATAACTCAGCCTCTTTGCATCCTTACTGCTAGATTTAATATTATTAGTGTTTAATTCATCATTTGTAGTGTGCAATTCGCTGTTATTAGTGTGCAATTCGCTGTTATTAGTGTTTATTTCATTATTATTAGTGTTTCATCCGTTATTTTTAGCGTTTAATTCACTGAAAGCTTCCCCCAGGTGTTCCCATTCACCTGTTGGTCTCTCGAGGTGTATCCACAGCAGCTAATTAACAGCAATTAGCGTTGAAGGTCTCTTTGCTGTGGCAGGCTGGAAAGTGGGAATGGGGGTAACTGTTGTGGAGAACAGTGGGGATGGAGAAAATTGTTGTGGAAAGCAGCGGGAATGGGGATAACATTTGGAAAACAGGGGGAATGAGGATAACTGCTGTGGAAAACAGTGGGAATAGAGAAAATTGTTGTGGAGAACAGTGGGAATGGGGATAGCTCTTGTGGAAAACAGTGGGAATGGGGATAACTGCTGTGGAAAACGGGGAATAGAGAAAATTGTTGTGGAGATCAGTGGGAATGGGGATAACTCTTGTGGAAAACAGCGGAAATGGGGATAACTTTTGGAAAACAGGGGGAATGAGCATAACTTGTGGAATACAGTGGGAATAGAGAAAATTGTTGTGGAGAACAGTGGGAATGGGGATAGCTCTTGTGGAGATCAGTGGGAATGGGGATAGCTCTTGTGGAGATCAGTGGGAATGGGGATAGCTCTTGTGGAAAACAGGGGGAATGAGGATAACTGCTGTGGAAACCAGTGGGAAGGCAGTTGCTCGGGCAGGGCAGTGAGCTGGGATGCTCAGGCATGTAAATACCTGCTTAAGCAGGGAAGTAAATCCCGTTTGGAATGGCCACAGCTCGGCTGGAGCACCGGGAGCTGCAGATCTGCTGCCAGCTGCCTCCCTGGGCTGCTTGTCCCGCACAGCAGAGAAATCCCTGGGTGCTGTTTGCACCTGGAGTCCCCCAGAGCAGCAGAGAGGAGGAGAAGCAGGAGCTGAAGGGGCAGGAGGAGCTTGTGAGCCAGAGGAGTTGTGCAGAACCCGCGTGGGAGTTCACAGAGCCCGTAAAGCCGGGCGGGTTCAGCCTCTGGATTAGACTGAATTCGTTCCCAGAAGTTCTGGGATGTTTCTCTGGCACCGCTCTGCCGTGGCCCCAGGGCTGTCTGCACCTCCCTGGCAGTGGCCAGGTACAGGGCTGACATTCCCAGCTCTGACAGGGCTGTGGAAAAGCCCCGGATTTGAGGGAAGGAGATTTCCCATCCCTGGTGCTGCTCCTGACAGGCTCCTCTTTGCACCTCATCAGCGCCTGGCAAAGCAGCCCCGATCCCCCAGGAGCTCTCCAGCCTGGGCTGGCTGCAGGATTCACTGGGAAGCTGCCTCCAAGCTGGCCTTGGGCACTGCCAGGCATCCAGGGGCAGCCACAGCTTCTGTGGGCACCTGTACCAGGGCCTGCCCACCCTCAGAAATGGCAGAATAGGATTTAACCCCACAAAATTGAGGTGAAGCATTAGGAATAAGTTTTCCCCCCTTGTGCACAAGCATGCTGGGTTATTGTTAAAGGCTTATCTGTGCTCCAGCTACTGATGCCAACCCTCCTGTAATTATTTGACTTCTGGTTTATGGTGGAATTTCAGGAATAGCCCAACACTGAGCTGGGCTGGCACAAAAATCATTCCAGTTCCTGGATTCAGCATTACTGATCAATAACAACCAGAAAATAAAATACTGCTCATACTTTTGGGGCTTTGAGCTGGTCAGTTCTGCTGCTGCTGTGGATTCTACAGAAGTTGCATGTTTATTGCCCCAAAAGGTTGTTGTCCACCAGTGGAAAAGGAAAAATCCAAGGGAAAGGCTTTTCCCTTCCTTCTTGTGGCACGAGGGGCATTTATTCTGTTTGGGGACTGCATGGCCAACACAAAGGCACCCTCTTGGTGCTCATCAAAGGATAACTGCTCCAAAATAACAAAATACTGCTGCCCTCAGATTGGATTTAAAGCCCAGTGTTTGCTGGATCATTCCTTGAAGCTGCTCCAAATGTCTGTGGATGTAAAACCTGCTGTGGAGCAGAGCTTGGGATGCTCTGGCGTGCAATGTGTGTTTTCCAGAGATGAGGTTATTTATAAAAAAACCTTCAACTGCTTTCCTAAGAGCAGAGAGAGCCTCCAGCAGCAGGGTTGGTGCTCTGGGTGGTAACAGAGAGTGATGGAGGATTCAGGTTATGCACGAGCTGGAAGGGCTGAGGCAAAGTAACCCCATTTCTAGAGAAGGCAGGTGCATGTTCTTGTCAGATACACGATTGGAGCCTCCTGTTATCTCAGCCTTGCAGCCAGAAGGTGCTGAGAGGGAAAATCTGCCCGGGGGAGGAGGTGTGGGTGTCACCATCAGCCCTCAGTGCTCCCTGCACCCAGCTCAGCTTCTCCATGTCCTTCCTTCCCCCTCTGCCCACGCAGGCTCAGCTCCCCTCATTCCCCCTCTGCTCCCTGGGCACGGGGAGGGTTTGGTTTCCCCCTTGTCCCTGTGGCCATGCAGGATTCCAGGCAGCCTCGCCTCCTGCAGCAGCGGATATTCTATTGTTATAAATGATCAAACCGTCAGCCAGATTTATCCAAAATTTAACAACAATTTATTTGGTCAATTACAAAAAAAAACAGAATTTCGTGCAACCTCCACAATCCAGACAGCATCAACCTGGGATCAAGAGGCTGGGTGTATTGACTCTCTGGTCTCACCCAGCATCTTGATCCCGGGTTGACGCTGTCTTGATTGTGGAGGTTGCACTAAATTCTGGGTTTTTTTGTAATTGACCAAATAAATCGTTGTTAAATTTTGGATAAATTTGGCTGACTGTTTGATCATTTATAACACTGTGGTGCCCTGGGTAAATCCAGATAAATCCTGGATCAATCCTTGCCTTAGGGAGCGGTTCCTGTCCCGTGGCCCTGCCCAGACCCCACTCTGGAACAAAGGGACTTTTCTTCCCCCAGCCAGAGGTGATGGAGGAGCTGTGCCAGGTGTGGCCTTTCCCTGCAGAGGTGGGATCCAGGAGCTGATTCCCAGAGTCTTGCTCTGCCCTCTCATGCAGCCTTTTATTCCTGCCTCCTTCAGGGAGCAGCTGCTTTCCCAAGGATTTTCTGATGGGGTGGATTGAGGGACGGCTTTTAGTGAGTAATGCACATTGAGATGGTGACATGGCTTTGGGAAACTCAGAAAAAAGGGATGAAATTAGGAAAAAATTCTTCCCTGTGAGGGTGGGGAAGGACTGGAATAGAATTTCCAGAGAAGCTGTGAAGTCCCTGGGGGTGTCCAAGGCCAGGCTGGATGGGCTTGGAGCAGCCTGGGACAGTGGAAGGTGTCTCCCCATGGCAGGGCTGGCACTGGATGGGTTTTGGGGTCCCTTCCAATCCAAACCATTCCAGGATTCCATGGGGTTTCTGGAGATGATGGAATGGACCCTCCCTGGACAGCAGGATGGGAACAAGTGATGGTGAGCTGGAATTCCATAAAACAACAAAGGTTGCCATTAACTGTGGCCTCCTTTCTGTGGCACAGGGATTGCTCCTCCTGACAGCTCCCACTCCCTAAACAGCAGTGCTGGAGATGCTGAAGTGCAGCAGGGTGGCTGTGGGGTGAGAATGGTGGAATTCCATGGTGGAATTCCAGTGTTGCATCCCCAGTGGCTCAGCTGTGACACACAAACAGCCCCTCACACCACAGCGGGGGAAATGGAACCAAATGGAACCTGCCCTGCCCCTCCGGCCTGAGAGCACTTGGGGCTCCCAACCACGTGAAATAATAACCCTGGGCTCCTGTGCCAAGTTTCCAGCTGTTCCCACATGTGCATCTCATCCTGACCTCCTCCTGTGCCCGTGCCAGCCCCGAGATTCCATAAAACACCACACTAATCCCCAGCCCTTTTTCATTAAATGACCAATTAAAGCTCAAGGAAAAGCCTCCTTATTATTATTATTTCAGTTGGGAGCATGTTCCCTGTAGCTCCAGGGGTTTTCTTGGGGTATTTTTGGGATGATAACCTTCCCTTGGCTTTGTTATCAGCAGGGTTTGGTTGCTACTGTGGCTGCTTTGCTCTGGCTCCTGCCTGGTGCCTGCCTTAGCAGAGCTGTGGGTTTCAGTTCTGTGCTTTATTAAACTCTCCTGGACACCAGTGAACGTGTTCAAGGTGAGAACACCACGTTTATTCCCTGGGAAAGTGTCGGGGTGGGGAGGTCAGGGGGAGCCAGCAGCTGCAGGGAGCCCCTGGGGAGGGAGGCAGGGGTGCTCAGCTCCTCAGGTGTGGCTGGCAGAAGGAGCAAACCCCTTCCCCAAGTGCCATTTGGGGTGAGACTGGCATGGAAGGATGGGGGGAGGTGTCTGCCTGAGCTCTGCACGAGGCTGAAACCCATCAGGAATTCAAAGCTTAGCAAAAAAGTGCCCCAAGTTCTTTGTTAATCCCCTCTGTTGGACCTGAAACAGGATTTTTGGAGGTTCTGGGTGCTGGTCCCTACTGTAGGGACAGCTGAGGATGATCTGGCTGCCCTGGAGAGCTGCCCCTCACATTCCCATGGATCTGCAGGAGGTGTCCATGGACACAAACAGGCTTTGGCTTCAGGGCTGGGTTACTGTGGGACCCCTCAGCTCTGCTGTGCTGCCTTTGCACTGGTTGGCCATGGGCTTGGTGTGTGTTCGGCTCCCTGAACGGCTTTCTGTGCCAGAACAGAATGAAAACTCTCAAAAAATCTCCAAGGGAAGTGTGTCCCTGCCCTGGGGGGCTGCAGCTCCTCAGGAGTGCTCAGGACAGGGATGGTGCTCCCTGCATGGCTGTGCAGCCACTGGTTCCCCAGTATGCCCAGTACGGATCCAGCCCAGGCTCTGCGTGGCCCCAGGGAGGGCAGGAGCAGCTGAGGGAGGTGTGGTCCATGTCTGGATGGAGATGGAGATGGATGGAGGCGATGGAAATGGATAGATGGGGAGAGATGGAGATGGATGGATGGATGGATGGATGGATGGATGGATGGATGGATGGATGGATGGATGGATGGATGGATAGATAGATAGATAGATAGATAGATAGATAGATAGATAGATAGATAGATAGATAGATAGATGGAGATGGGGATGATGGAGATGGGGATGATGGAGATGGAGATGAAGATGATGGAGATGATGGATAAATGGAGATAGATCGATGGATGGAGATGATGGATAGATGGGGATGGATGGATGGATGGATGGATGGATGGATGGATGGATGGATGGATGGATGGATGGATGGATGGATGGATGGATGGAGATGGAGCAGCCCAGGGATCTGTTGCTGTGCAGGATCACTCCCAGCTGCTTCTCCTGCTCATTGAAGATCCCAACCCTAAATCTGACCCCAAGGCAGGCCAGCCCACCTCCCAGCAATGTGTGCCTCTATCCTGGATTCTTTCTGCTCCTGTAATCAATGCCCTGGCTGGCTCAGGCTCTGTGCTGCACACTCAGATCCCTCCATGCTGACCGTGCAGATGCAGCTGGATCCACGGACAGAGGAACCCCTGGAGTGGCTCTTCCCTGGGTGCAGCCCCCATCTCCTGGGCTCTTTTTGTCCCCGCTTTTCCAGGGCATCTCCTGGACTCTTTTCCCCCTTTCCAGGGTATCACTTTGCAGGGTAATGAGTTAAGCAGGGTCGTTAGCACAGCCCAGGCAGGGGGGCGGGGGCTGCACCGCCTGGAAATTTCTCACCGCAGACTTCACTGGGGCCAGACATGTTGTAAATTTTACAAGAAAAACACTTTACAGACCAGAAGTCCAACTCTGCTGAGCACAGAGCTGCTAATTAACAATTTGGAGGCCACGAGAGCTGATCCCACCTTCCTGGAGCCTCCTGGTTCCCAGTCAGGCTTGCAGGGTTTGGGGGCCTCCTGGAGCTCCAGCTGGGGATCTCTGGTGGTTCCTGTTCCCATCCTCCTGCTGCTTCCCAGCTTGCACACAGGAGCTCCCAAACCCCCCAGGCTCCCCTGGAAATGATGTTTAACCTCATCCAGAGCACTGGGATGTCCGGGGAGGCTCGGGATGCTGAAGGTGTCACTTGTGGTGTTTGATCCCCGCTGTGGCACCTTTTGGGAGCTCCTCTGTCCCAGCCAGGGTGGCACCACCTTCCCAAATCCCAGCCTGAGCCCCTCCAGCATCCCAGAGCTGTTGGGGGACACAGAGATGGCAGTGAGTGACCCATGGGGACAGAGCCAGACCTTGGGCAGGGGTGGGGACAGTGCCAGCTCTCCCTGGGACCTGGGTGAGGTTGGTGTGGCACATCCCCCTCCTGCTTCCAGGGCTCACCGGCTCTCCTGTTGTGTCAGCACCACCATGGCCTCGGTCCCACTGTCCTCTGTCTCTCCCTGAGACCCCAGGAGGTGGCACTGGGGGCTGGTGGAGGGAGCATCCCTGTCCCCATCATCTGTCCCTGTCCCCAGCATCCCTCCCTGTCCCCATCACCCGTCCCTGTCCCCATCACCCGTCCCTGTCCCCATCATCCCTCCCTGTCCCCATCATCCCTCCCTGTCCCCATCATCCATCCCTGTCCCCATCATCCATCCCTGTCCCCATCATCTGTCCCTGTTCCCATCATCCCTCCCTGTCCCCGTCATCCATCCCTGTCCCCATCATCCATCCCTGTCCCCATCATCTGTCCCTGTCCCCAGCATCCCTCCTTGTCCCCATCACCTGTCCCTGTCCCCATCATCCCTCCCTGTCCCCATCATCCAAACCTGTCCCCATCATCCATCCCTGTCCCCAGCATCCCTCCTTGTCCCCATCACCCGTCCCTGTCCCCGTCATCCGTCCCTGTCCCCATCATCCATCTCTGTCCCCATCACCCGCCCCTGATGGATGAGAGCAGATGGAAGGAGCAGGACGGAAGCAGGAGGGGGAGAGTCATCGCTGTGAGAAGGTTTTTTGGCTGCAGTAACTGTGGTTTTCCTCTCAATTGTGATGAGCTGGGGTCAGAAACCCTGCGAGGTAGGGCTGCCCCGATGGGCCGTGGTGTTTGCCATGGTTTCTCTCCCGTTTCCCTTGGTGACAGGAATAACAAAGCGGGCCAGGAGGGGAGGGAGCTCTGGCAGCAGCTTTGCCTCGGGGCTGGGCTCTGCCAGAGCCCTGCAGGTACAGCTCCCGGCTTTCCCTTTCCCACAGTGTCCCCTACTGCCTGCACTCCAAAATCCACCCAGGAACTCGTGGAAAAAGCGGGGAAATCTCAGAAAGTCACCGTGGGGAAATGCCGTGAGGGAGGCTGGAGAGCAGGGAGGGAAATCACACAATCGGGGAATGTCTGGAGCTGGAAGGGATCCATAAGGATCATCCAGGCCAAATCCCTGCGTCCTCAGGGTGAGCTGAATTCAGTCAAACTCTGCCACTGTGCTGCTGCAGAAGGGTTCTGGGAGGAAGGAGATTGAAGGAGATGGATCACGCAGCAGGAAATAAAGAGGAGACAGGAACTGGGAATAGAGAAGCCACTTTCTTCTGTTTTTCTTTGGATAACACAAGGGAACCAACCCAAACCCTTTTCCCAGGGGAAAGCAATCTGGATTTGAAGGGGGCACGGGTTATCCATAGAAAATGTGCTGGTATGGTTCCCCTCTGGGGTTTGCTGCTAAATCAATGATTTAAATCAAATATTTGGGGTAGGGATTGGCAGATGAGATGAGACAAACCCAGGGAAGCTCTCCCTCCTCCCTGAGGATGCCTGTCTCTGTCTGGACCTCAAGGATCCCACGGGACATGTGCTGAAACACTGGGAAATTCACCATTTTCCACCCAAATCCAGCAAAATCCCTCCCCAAGGCCAGGAATCTTTAATCCAGGAAAAGCACAGCAGCTCCTGACATTCCCATTTCTCCTTCCTTCCCCAAGACCTACGAGCAGAACGAATGGATCATCCACCTGGCTGGGAAGCTGCTGGCCCAGGAGGAGGAGACCTTGTCCCTGCTGGCCACAAACCCCTTTGCAGGCAGAGAGCCTCCAAGGTGAGCCTGGAGTTATCCCAAGGGAGAACTTGATCCACCTTCTTCCCATCCTGGACGTGCACAGGAGGTTCCCATTGGGGTTTGTGTTTGGTGGGATTTGGGGTGGGATTTAGGGATTTAGGGTGGCTTTGATGGACACCAAAGTGCTGCCAGCACCTCAGTTCCCCCTGGAGCAGCCTCAGGGACCCTTGGGATGAGCCCATTCCCAGCAGATCCATGCAGGGCTGGGTGCTGCTGCTCCTGGCCAGGAATGGTCCCTGCTGCTGTGGGTTCCTGCCCCTCAGCTTTGGGGCTTTTGCCACGTTCACTTTGTGAGCTCAGGTCAAAGCCCACCATTCCCATGGACCTCCTGAGGTGTTTCAAAGACAAAACAGCCCTGCAGGAATTACTGAGTTTGTGGACACTGGTCTTGGAATTGTTTGTGTTTTCAAGGAAGAGACAAAGCCAACATCAGCCAGGGAAAGGCACAGAGGAAAACTCCGAGGTTTTACACAAAAGGAATTTTGTCCCAAAAGCGTCTGTTTTGTTGATGGAGTTATTTTTAGCTGAGAAAACATTTTTTGGGGCATTTTGGAACAACTCAGGCCATGTTATGCTGCTGCTAATGTTTTCCATTTGAGGCTCTGAGGATGCACTGCAAACAGGGATGCAGGTCCAGGGCTCTGTGTGGAATGAATTCCCCTCAGATCCCACTGATGTTTTCCAGCTTTAGGGCACTGCATCCCCCAGAGCTCCTGAGGAGAGAGACTCCTTCTCCAGCTGAGGCACAGAAAACTTCCCACTTTCACCAGAATGGTTCCTCTGAGGTGCTTTGTAAACCCCAAGATGGTAAAAATCCCCAAATCCTGGAATGGTTTGGGTTGGGAAGGAGCTTAAAGCTCATCCAGTTCCAACCCCAACACCTTCCACTGTCCCAGGGTGCTCCAAGTCCTGTCCAGCCTGGCCTTGGACAATTCCAGGGATCCAGGGGCAGCCACAGCTGCTCTGGGCACCTGTGCCAGGGCCTGCCCACCCTCTCAGGGGGGAACTCCTTCCCAAAATCCCATAACCCTGCCCTCTGTGGCCTGGTGCCCTTGGCAGGGGATGGAACTGGATGATTTTTAACCTCCCTTCCATCCCAAACCATCCCTGACCCTGTAATTCCCTGATCCTGCACTTTTATCCAGATTGAGGGGAAAGTTTGCTGCCAACCTTAGAGACCCTTTCACTCCCACCACAGTAGCTGGGTGGAAAAAACTCCTAATTTTCCTCCCCTTATTCCCCCCTCCCTCCACTCCAAAGGGAATTTTGAGACTTAATTATTTTCATTCCCTGCTAGACTAAATAATTAGGGGAAGGGGCTGTTTTCCATAAGAACCTTGCACTCCATCCTCCACGGAGTTTGTTCTGTTAATGGAAACTCTACACCTTCAATAGCCAAGGGACTTTCAGAATGAGTTAATGCCTTCGAAATGAAATTTCGGAGACCAAAGTTTGGAGGGTTCTTTACAACTCAAGAAATTATAGTATTTTTTCAAGTGTGATAAACTTCAAATGAGAAACAGGTGACTGATTAAAAATGAGGGCATTGTTGAGGGCCTGGCTGAGTGGGAAGCTTGGACCTCGAGGCTGGTGATGTTTGGGGAATGTGGATTTCCCAAATATTCTGGGGCAGTGGATAGTTCATAAAAGCCCAGCCCTCATAAATCTGAACAGGAGGGCTTGGGCTGAGAAATTAAGAAGTGTTGAACACACCATGGAAAAGGCTGCAGCAATCAAAGGAAACAAAAATCAGATTTAGCTCGCAGGAGGGGAAAAAAACCCCCAGGTTTTGGGGTCTGTTTGGTGTCTCTGATATTAAATCATGGTCACTTCAGGATTTTTATTCCAATTAAAGTAGCACTTTGTTGGAAAAGCCCCACCATGGGTGTGAAGAGCTGGATTTGTGGTGGTGGTGGTGTTTGTGAGGGAGCTGGTGCTTCCCTTTGGAGCACAGGGGAATGAAGCATTTGGGATCCTTTTTTAAGGGATTTTATTTTATTTCCCATTTAGAAGTGACTGGCTGGGATCTGTGCAGTCAGCCCAAGCCATGGGAAGAGCTTGCACTTTGCAGAAGCCAGTTTGGGGTTTGGACCCTCCCCAGAGGGACAGAGGTGATGTGGGGCAGTGCTGAGAGCAGGCAGGGACTGGGAATTCCTGGAAAATCCAGGCCTCACTGGGATTAGATGGAAAAGAACCCCTCAGCTATTACCAGAATTAAATTCCACAGCCCTGAAGGGAAGTTTAAGGGGTTTTCTTTGGGGGAAAAAAACCCCTCAGTATTTCAGGGAAGGCAGAGCTCATCCCAAGCTGGGAGGATTTTCCCCAGGCTGGGAAATCTGCTGGCCATGGGATCTCTCTTCCTTGGCAGGGTGAATTCCAGCCTTGGATCCATCTGGAGCCAGTTTTTGGGGTTTTTTTCCCCCCCACAGTTTTCTCTGCCCTTGGTGTTGTCCCACCCTTCCTACCCCATCCAGAGAGGAAAAGCCAGAGAGGGAAAACCCCACTGTGCCTCTTCCCAAGGGGATTTTGAGGATCAGCTGCTCTTGGGATGCTCCAGCTCTGTGGGACCAGACCTGGCAGGAACCTCACAATCAGCAGCACTAAAACACAACCCCAAAACTGCCCCGATTCCCTCAGTTTAGGCCAAGATGAATTAATTCATGCTCCCTCCCGCCAACAGGGCAAGAGCAGCGATGCTGGACCAATGTTACCTTGATGAATTTGGGCTTCCCACCACCTGATTTACAGCAGAGCAGGGAACCTTGAGATAAAACACCCAAAAAAAATCCCCAAAAAGTCACCCCATGTTTTGCTTGCTTTCTCTCCCTCTCCCACCCCTCCTTGCCTTGGCAGGCCATTAATTCTAACAGAAACCACCACTGGGATTTTTTTTGTTTTCCCCTGGAACCCCTCAGCTGTTGCAGGGAGACAGCTGCACCCTCTGGAACTAATTACAGCTGTCTGGGAGATTTAGGCCCCCATCCCAGCGAGTCCAATATTGCTGCTAATTTTTAGCACATCCCCTTGGGGCTGATACCCGAGCGGCTCCCGAGGGCGCTGCGGGGCAGCTGCTGCTGCCGGGCATCTGCTGAGGGCAAACACTGCTTGAAAAAATCATGCTGCTTATTTTTAGCTGTTCTGGCCTCTCCCCGAGGCCAGGGGCTGCTGGGGATGCCCTCAAAGGTGGTGGCAGAAGGGTGCTTGGGGTGGTTCAGTCTTCCCTCCCCTGTCGGTGCTGTCGCTCTCCTGGCACCGCTGTTGGAGCAGAAGTTGCCCAAAGGACCCTTTTGTTCCCCTTTTCCTCACAGCAGAGAGGGTTTTCCATCTCCTGGGAGAGTCCTTGGAATGCCATCCAGTCCTTGCCATGGGCAGGGACATCCTCCACCAGACCCCATCCTTGGACACTTCAGGGTGGAGCAGGCACAGCTTCCCTGAGGATCTGTGCCAGGGAGGAATTCCTTCCCAATATCCCATCAAATCCTTCAGTTTAAACCCATTTTTAATGGGAGCTGGTGCCAGTTGCTTCCCGGGGAAGCAGGAGGGGCTGCCAGCCTGTGTTTGCTTGGTAAATCCCCACAAGTCCTCCTCATTCTTCTCCGAGTACCTGAGACGTCCTGGTGAGGTCAGGCGGCTCCTTCCTGAGCTTCCCGAAGCTGTTGCTGTTTCTCCAGAGCAGGAATCAGGGAATCTCCTGCAGGCTCAGTCTCCAAGGCCTGTGGATCCCTTCCAGCTGCCGGGAGATTTTTTGGAAACCCCAAAACCACGCAAACTCTGGGAGCCCTGGAAGGATGGGAGTTTGTAGCACCTTCCCTCCCTGAATCCCAGGAAGAGGGAGCAGGACCGGCACTGGAGGAGCTGGAAAACCCCATAATTCCAGGATTGAGGCACCCAGGCAGGTTATAAACACTGGCAGAGCTTGTAAACTCTGTGAGCCCTGAAATGAGGGGCTCCAGTGGGTATTAAACACTGCAGCTTTTACATCCTGAGCCTGGCAAGGAAATATTCCCTCCTGGCTTCCAGGTTTTCCACCTTTCTCACATTTATTTTGGAAATATTTGGAAGATGGGTCCAGTTTGTGAAGTGCTCTGCAGCCACTCAGTGAAGGAAAAACCCCCAAGCATCAGAGTGGCAGGTGGAGGGTGCTGGGAGCAGAGACTGCCAGAAAATCAGCCTCTGGAGCATTTTCAGGAGGTGGATCTGGGATTGGAGGTGGAGATGGTTTGGGAATTCCAGGAAGCAGCCAGGCAGCAATTGGAAATCTCCAATCATCCTGGAGGGGCTCCCTGCACCCTCAGGGACGAGGCTGTTCAGTGACACTCCGGTTATTAACAGGAATGTTGTGCTCCTGCACAGGAAACCCTGTGGGAATAACTCTCCAGCCCCTGTTTGGCATTTCCCAGCCTCAGGAAGCAGGGAAGAGAGGGAGTGCAGGAATGGGCCAGGCTGGAATGAAGGCAGCAGCTGCAGGGCAGAGTTTGTGGGGGTGAGATGCAGGTTTGTGCTCCCCAAATTCCACTCAGGGCCCCTTTTCCCATTTATCTTCCTTCATCCTCAGGGTCATTGAGTCACGGAATGGTTTGGGATGGAAGGGACTTTAAAGCCCACCCAGTGCCACCCCTGCCATGGCAGGGACACCTTTCACTGTCCCAGGGTGCTCCAGCCTGGCCTTGGGCACTTCCAGGGATCCAGGGGCAGCCACAGCTGCTCTGGAAAACATGATGGGTGTGATGGACACAGAATCCCAGATCACTGAGGCTGGAAAAGGCCTTTAAATGCAGCAAGTCCCACCTGTGCCCCATGCCCACCCTGTCCCAGCCCAGAGCTCTGAGTGCCACCTCCAGGAATTTCTTGGACACCTCCAGGGATGGGGACTCCAGACCTCCCTGGCCATCCCGTATTCCCAAGGTTTTGCAGGAGAATCCTTCCTGTGCTGCTCTCCTGGGTCCCAGCAGGACTGGAGCAGAGCTGTTGGGCCGTGCTGGCAGCCACCCTTGGGCTGGGTGCAGCTCTCTCCAATCCCCTCACCCTGCCCTGCTCCCCAGAGCCCAGCGCTGATGGCAAATCCATCGGAGCCGTCCCTCATTATTTCAGCAGCAGGAAGGACCTTCCCTCCACTCCAGGGATCCCCCAGCTGCGGTGCCCTGCTCAGTAGCAGGGTCTGTATTTTCCTAGTGGAGCAGAGCAGGTTTAAATGAGCACTGACACGACTTTGACAGTTTTATTTTGTGGGTATTTTATGGACTCGCCCGGCGACGCCGGCGATGCTCCCGGCGCGGGCGCCGCTCCGGCCCTTGTCAGCATGTCCTACATCAAGGGGGACAAACCCCCCGGATCCAGCGGCATGGGCAGCTCCCAGAGTGTTTCCTGACACTGATGAATGTTTCTTTCTGCACTGCTTTCAAAGCTCCTCTGCTGTCAGCTCCCGCAGCAGCCGGAAAACAGATGCGCTCAGAGCTGCGCTGCCGCTGGCTGGGCAGGGGGTGCTGGGGGACTCAGACTCCCTGCTCCAAAATCTCCCAGGCAGAAACACCCCAGGATGGCTCTGAGAAAGGAAAAAATCTTCTTATTCCTGCTATTATTATTATTATTATTATTCTTTCATACTTAGCTGTGGAAAGGCGTGGGGAGTGCTCAGGGCAGGGGGTGTTAAAGCTCCTCTGCTCATGCATCATTCCTGAGGCACAGCTGGATTCCTGAATGGCATCAAGAGGAGCTTGGGAGCTTCCCAAAGCCTTCCCAGTGTCACTGCTGTGTGCTGTGGGCATCCCAAGGATGGATGGATAAATGGATGGATGGATATGGGATGGAAGGATGGGGTACTGGGATGTGGAGCCACCCTGAGCACCCTCAAGCTGATTTCTCCATCCAGAAAGGCTCCAAGACACCAATCCAAAGGAATAAACCACGGTCCAAGCCTCTCCCCAGAAGCCGTGGCAAGCCCTGAGCTGCTGTTTTGTCTCCCACAGGTGGATCCGGGGGGAACACTTCAGGTACAAGTTCAGCCAGCCCGGGGGGAAGCACGCCCGCGACGGGAAGTGGTGGATCCGGAAAAGGATCGGCCCCTACTTCCCCCCCGTCAACCTGCAGGGCCTCAGGAAGTTCTTTGAGGACAGGAATTGGCCTTATCCCGTGCAGGACTGAGGGAAAAGGATGGCCAGGACAAGAGGGACCAGCTGGGAAGATGGAGAATGGGCAGCTCCCTTCCAAACATCTCCTGCCTCTCTGGTTTTTATCCATGTCCTTGTTCGCGGCTCTTTTCCAGAAGATTCTTCCAGAAGATTCCCAGCCAATTTGCCCACTTGCTCTGTGAGCTGCTTTTTCTCACCTCAGTGGTTGATTTCTTTTGCCAGGCTGCTCCATTCAGGAATTCCTCTGGAACTGGGAAAAAGGCAAGCAAATAACCAAGACTGGTTTTGGGCGAGGTGTTGGTGTCGCCAAAAGCAGCTGAATGTGGGTTTGAAACAAAAATGGGAAAACAAACCAGGAGGGATCTCTGGGGTGGTGTGGGCTGTGCGTGCAGGCACAGGAATGCCCTTTTCCATCTTTTCTTGCACCTTTTTGACCACATACACCAAATGGGCACCACTGGGAATGTGTTCCTGGAAAGGAATTAAAGTAAACAATCCTTGAATAACCAGCAGGAGCTTCACTGGGTTTTTGTTTTTCCTGGAAGTGCTAAAAAGGGGAAAAAAGAAGGAGCCACAGTCTCTGCCAGGGACAAGGCAGCTCCCATGCGAGTGGGGTGGCAGGTGAGCAATGAGCTGAGTCCTGGGATTTTGGGGAGAATCCAGAATTTGGTGCTGTGTCCAAATGTGTGTCCCCCATCGCAGGGCTCCAGGGTTGTGAGAGGAGAATTCCTCCTCCCCTTCTCCCCTGGTTTCCATGAGGGTGCCTTTGCTCAGGGCTCCCTCATGGTTTCCATGGATTTTCCATCCAAGCTGCTTCTTCTGCAGTGGGTGCAGCCCTGGGTGGGTGATGGGTGACAGGAGAGGGGTGACAGGTGACACCCCCCGGGCACCCCCATGGACTGGGCACCCAACAGCACTGCCTCCCCGTCCCCAATTTAATGAATTTCTTTTGCTTTCCAACCTCTGGGTCAGGGATAATGGATCCCAGACCAGCATTCCCATTCCTGTTTGCTGCTTGTTAAGCTTTTTTTCCCTTTTTTCTTTTTTCAATGCAAGCAAATCCAAAGGGGCAGGAGGGGATTCCATTGGAAATGTTTCCCTGGGACAAGAATTTAGAAAAGAAGAGGAATTATTCTGAGGTGGGAGGAAATCAGAACCACATTCAGTTATCTGCTCACTGGGAAGGGTTTTGTGGAGAGGGTTCTTATCCCAGAGTTCAGCACTGGAAGGAAAATGCTGCAGCAGCACCAGGGGAGGAGAACTCCACCTGGGAGCTGCTCCTGCCAGCTCTGGTGTCCCTGAGGTCCCCCCAGCTTCTGCAGAGGCTCTGGAGGGCAGGGTTTGGGCTGAGCCCCTGGGGTGATGCCCTTCCCGAGCCTGATCTCATCCCGCTCCCTCCTCCTGGTTCTCTGTCAGGTCCAGGGGAATTCCAGAGCTGAGACAGGCAGGACATGGCCAGGTGGTCACCCCATGTCCATCCTGAGCAGCTCCAGCTCCACCACGGTTGGAGACATCTCAGGGCCTTTCCTGGATCAGAAATAATCCATTTTAATTTTTTTATTTTCTTTTCCTACATGGAAGTTACTGACCCTTGGGGTACTCCCAGTATTTACACTTGGTATAACTGAGGTAGAAGTGACTTTTCCCCCTTTTTTCCCAAGATTCCAGCATTTGGAAGCATGAGGTCCCCTCACAAGCCCAGCTGGGTTTGCATTTCTGCCTGTTGGCCACTGGCTGTGGTGAGGTGGATCCAGCTCATCCCAGCTGATTTCCCCCCCTAAAAAAGAAGGAATTCTCCCATTTTTTTTTTTTTAATCCCACATCTAGGTCTGTTCTGGGGAGAGCAGAAAGCGAATGTGAATGGACAGAGGGGTTTTAGCTCATCCCTTGGACGTAGGGAATGTGGAAATGATTTGTGCTTGGGGAATTGGGGAAGAACCAGCGGGAAGGGATGATCCCATGGGAGAGGGATGGGGCTGTGGGAGGCTGCATGGGGCCATCCAGACATTCCAGAGGGGCTGGAAAGGACCTGGAATCCCATCCCATCCTACCCCTGCCATGGCAGGGACACCTCCCACCATCCCAGGCTGCTCCCAGCCCCAAAGTCCACCCAGGTTCCATTTTCAAACATTCCTCTAAAAACCTGGATTTGCTTTGTGTTTTGGGAATGTGGCCCCTGTGGAAGGGTCAGTGGTGAGGAGCTGCTGGAGATGAGTTTGTGTCCATGCAGGAATGCCCAGGAATTACCCCCACCAACCCAGAGAATTCCTTATTCCTGCATCTTTTATAAATCAGAGGCATTGATTTTTAAAGCGGCCAAACTCCAGGCTGGGAATTCCCATAGGAAATCCCTGCAGCCATATCCATTCCCTGCTCCCAGCTGCTTGGAAAAGCTGGCTTTGCTTTAACACAAATGAAAGGGAAAAGCTTTTTTTTTTTTTTTTTTTTTTCCTTCCTGGTAGATTGAGTTTGGCCAAACAATTCCGTGTGAACTGCTGGGCAGGAGGCACAAACCTGTAGGCAAAATTATGCAGCTGCTCCAAGTTTAGAGCAGCATGGGATGAATTTCAGGATCGTATATTAGTTTCCATTTAATCTGATTATTCCAGGCTGGAGTTCCTGGAGGGTCTTCAGGTTATTGTCAGTCAAAAGAATCTTTAAAAGCTTCCATTTGCACTCAGCTTTTCCCATTCCAAGACATCTATTTTCATTATGGATCGATTTTGATTTAATGAAAAAATTATTCTCCCAACTCTCTGCTTTTCCCCCCCAACTCGGGGTTAAAATTGAAGCCACAGTGGGGTCTTGCCACTCAAAATCCCATTTTCCAGCTTTCCTCAGGGTGTTGCTTGGCTGAAGGAGCTTGGGCAGACAACAAGGGGCAGATAATTTGGGAAGGCACCTCCTGTGCTCTGCCTGGGGCCCGGCCCTTCCTCACTGGGAGAACATTCAGTGCCTCCAATCCCAGGGGGATTTTCCAGCTCCAGAGTCTGCAGACAAATGCAGGATTCAGTGATGCTGAGAGCCCCTCGCTGTGCTGGCACTGCAGGGCTCCTTCCTGTCACCTCCTCTCAGCTGCAGCCTTGGGAGCAGCATCCCCAGGACTGGGAAGTTGGGAATCCCACAGCTTGTGCTGGGTGGAGGGACATTGGAGTGGCCATTGTGGCACTGGGGTGGCTTTGGGCTGGCACCTCCCTGGGGTGTCCATCAACCTCTCCCCAGGAAAAAAACACAGCAGAGAGCCATGCAGAGCTAACTCCAAATGCACGTTCTGAATTTGCACAGGATTTGCAGGGATGTGCCCAGCTGAGCCCTCCAGGTGCCACCCGTGGAGGGACACGCTGGTCTGTGGGGACATCCATGTCCTGGCTCCTCGTCACAGCCCCAGGTCCTCAGCTTGGCCACCTTCTCCAGGCAGGCAGGTGAGGAGGACAAAGCTGAGCTCTGGAATTGTCCCTGTGTGACAAAGTCCTGTCCCATTTTCCCACAGTTTTTGCCACGTTTTTCCACAGATTTTGCCACATTTTTCTACTGATTTTTCCCCATTTTTCCAAGGATTTTTTTCCCATTTTGCCCCATTTTTCCATGGATTTCCCCCAATTTTTCTGCAGGTTTTTCCCCATTCCTCCATGGATTTTTCCCCATTTTCCCACAGATTTTTCCTCATTCTTCCACAAATTTTCCCCCATTTTTCTACAGATTTTTCCTCATTTTTCCACAGATTCTGCCCCATTCTTCCACAGATTTTTCCCCATTCTTCCACGGATTTTCCCCATTCTTCCGTGGATTTTTCCCCATATTTCTACAGATTTTCCCCCATTTTTCTACAGATTTTTCCTCATTTTTCCACAGATTTTGCCCCATATTTCCACAGATTTTTCCCCCATTCTTCCACAGAATTTCCCCCATTTTCCACTGATTTTTCCCCATTTTTCCACAGATTTTGCCCCATATTTCCACAGATTTTTTTCCCCCATTCTTCCACAGAATTTCCCCCATTTTCCACTGATTTTTCCCCATTTTTCCCTGGATTTTGCCATAGCCATCCCCACATTGCCCCATTCCCCAGCACAGGCTGGATCCCGCTCCCTCTGCAGTAGCAGCTCTGGGTAGGATTGCACAGGGCTGAGCTTTCCCCGGGTGCTGGGACAATCCCACTGAAATCACAGCACCTGCAAGTGGTTACTTAGAATAATAAATAACTGATAGATTATCAAATAAAGCCCTGGCTCGGGATGAGGTCATCCCTGCCCCGTGTCCTGCGTCTCCCAGGGTTTGGGAGCTGCTTTCCTGCTGCTCCTGGGCTAAATCCCTCTTGTATCAGGCAATAAAAAACTTGTCAGGATTAAAGAATCAATTAGGAATTAGCCAAAGGGGCAAAGCCTAACCCAAACACTGGCTGATAAAATCCAGTAGGTGATTATGGGAAGGGCTTTGATTTCATTGGGCTTTGGAAAGGAATAATTGCTCCTTACAGAGCATGGAACAACCCAGACTGCGTGTTTTTCTGGCTTTATAGAGGAGGAAATTCTGCTGCTCACTGACAGATGTGGGGACACGCCACGGTTTAGGGCTGAAGGGGGTCCTGGATTGGAGAAGCATCATTCCCTGGTTGGAAAAATGGGCTTGGGAGTCTTTTCAAGGGCAACCCTTGACCCCCCCCTGCCCCTCCAAGCCAGGCTGGGCTGGCACAGCTGAGCTTTCCCTGGTGCCCATCCTGGAGCCGTGGTTGGCTTCCTCCCGCCCTCCCAGAGGATTTCTGTCCCTTTGTGGCCATTTCCAGCTGCTGCAGCTGTGCCTGGAGCTCCATCTGCCCGCCAGGAGCAGCTGTGGGCACCTGGTACCCGTGGGCTCATTGATCCATCCCTCCATCCATCCATCCATCCATCCATCCATCCATCCATCCATCCATCCATCATCCATCCATCCATCCATCCATCCATCCATCCATCCATCCATCCATCCCATATCCATCCATCCATCCATCCATCCATCCATCCATCCATCCCATATCCATCCATCCATCCATCCATCCATCATCCATCCATCCATCCATCCATCCATCCATCCATCCATCCATCCATCCCATATCCATCTATCCATCCATCCATCCATCCATCCATCCATCCATCCATCATCCATCCATCCATCCATCATCCATCCATCCATCCATCCATCCATCCATCCATCCATCCATCCATCCATCCATCCATCCCATATCTATCCATCCATCATCCATCCATCATCCATCCATCCATCCATCCATCCATCCATCCATCCATCCATCCATCCATCCATCCATCCATCCATCCATTCCATCCATCCATCCATCCATCCATCCATCCATCCATCCATCATCCATCCATCATCCATCCATCCATCCATCCATCCCCCAGGGCACAGGGCTGGGCAGGGACAGGGGGGATGGAGCACAGGAGAAGGCCCAGCTTGGAAATCCTCTGGGCACAGCAGGGTTGGGGCTGGATCTGCAGCATCCGAGGAAGAGGAAGGGCAGGATGTGCCCGTGGGGTGGACTGGGGTGAGGGATGGGAGCAGGGAATGATCCATGGGGTGGGGAGTGATCCAGGTTCCAAGGGATGGGAGCAGCAGGGGACAGGAGCGACCCTTCCCAAGGGCTGAGTGTTTAAATCAGCAGTGGGGTTTGCTGGGAGGTGGCAGAGAACATTTCTCGGTGTCCTGATGGAGAGAAGCCTTTCCCAGGCAGGATTTGGATGATCCCTGTGGATCAGCTGAGGATTTTCCATGGTTCTGTACTTCTGTGACCTGTGGCAAATGGCAGGGGACACCAGCCTGTGCCGGTGGAGCCTTTGGGGTGTTTTTGGGGTGTCTGACTCTGCCCTGGTTACCGGAGGTGCTGCCCAGGGCTCTGCCCCACCTTGCCCCCGGTGCCACCACGGGCACTGCAGGGTCACAGAGCAGGAACTCGCTGCTGGCCCAGGTTCCCCAGCTTGGCCACCCCACCTGTGCCACCTGCCCAGGACACCCAGCAGTGACACCCAGGGGGCTCCCCTGGCCCCACAGCAGGGTGGGAATCGGGCAGGAGGAGCAGCGGGAACCACCCCAACACCTGCGGGTGGCACAGGTGAGGTGACAGCCATGGGGGGACAGGGACACTGCACATCCCGAGGGCTCCGTGGGATGCCCCGTTTTTCCTGTTTACTGCTGGTTCTGGGAAGGGAACAATAAATAATCCCCGGGCCGTGGGCTGGCGCGGGGCCGAGCTGAACCGGCCAAGAGCCGGGGCAAAAGGCCAGGAGGGAGCGCAGCGGCACAATCACGAGATTAACACCTTGTTCTGCGCTCGGCCGGCCTCGAGTGGGAGAAGATTGCCCCGCTCGGGGCCCTGGGCATGGCTGCCACATTCCGCTCCCTGCACCTGTGTCCTCAGCCATCCCCATTCATCCGAGCCGAGCGGGGCTGCGCAGCTGCGGCAGCATTATTCCCCTGGCCCCATTTGCATATCAATGAGCCCCTGATTAATATTTAAAGAGCCAGCTGTCCGAGCCACCTAGGGAAGAAAAAAAGCTCTGTGCGGTTTTTATTGATTTCTCTTTTTTTTTTTTTTTTTTTTTTTTCGGGGATAACACTCGCTGCCCTTTATGGAGCGCGCTTCATTTTTTACCCCCTCTATTCTTTTGGGTTGAAATTAAGGAGAAGAGAGGGGAGGGGGGGGAAAAAAGTCAGGGAAAAAATATGAAGGAGTTATCAGTGAAGGAGTTGTGCTGCTCTCAATGCTCCTCAGTCCCTTTGTGCAGGGGCGCAGCTGCAGGAGCAGGTTTGGAGGGGCAGGAGCGCCCATGGGAACCGGGCTGGGGAGCTCGGGGAAACTGGGATGGGATGGGGTGGGATGGGATGGGATGGGATGGGATGGGATGGGATGGGATGGGATGGGGTGGGATGGGATGGGATGGGGTGGGGTGGGATGGGATGGGATGGGATGGGGTGGGGTGGGATGGATTCCCATCCTCGCAGCTCCCGGGGGATGCTGCTGCTGACCCGGGGGAAGCGCGACACAGAATCCTGGCTCGAGGGGGCTGATCAGTGGAAATGCCATCCAAAAAAAAAGCAGGAATTGGTATTTTCCTTGCCTCCCCAGCGCTGTTCGTGGCCCAGAGGTTTTGTTTTCCAGCCTTAAAAGCTGTCATTTTAACAGACCGTTCTCCTGCCCTTTTTTTTTTCTTTTTTTTTTTTTTCCCCTGGAGCATTTGTCAATAATCCCCCGACAGCGGCAGCTTTGTTATCCCAACTAATTGGAGTCAAGTAGGGCTGCGAGAAAAGATCCTTCCCGCGCGAGCCCTGGGAAAAATGCGAAAGGATTTTAATTTTCAATAAAATATGCAGATAAGGAGAAGTGGCCGGTGGGGAAGGGGCCCGGGGGATGCTCAGATAAAGGCGCTGCTCAGACAGCGCCGGGGGCTCAACGAGCGGCTCTGCGGGACGGGGGGCTCGGGGCTGCCCCCACACCTGCACGTTTTAGGGTTTAGGGGGTGTTTTTTGGGGGGGGTGGAGGTGACGGGGTTGTTTATCCGAGCTGCAGCTGGGGGCGGTGGTTTCGGGTCACGCTCTGTTGTTTTTGCGCACAAATGTGGGAAATGCGGGATGGGATCGCTGGGGATGCTGGGGCTGTGCTGGGAGCGGGGATGGAGCCGGAGCCTCCCCGGCTGTGCCGCTGTCACTGTCCCAGCCCGCCCTGACAGCGCTGTCAGCGTTCAGAAACACAAAATCACGGTTCTGTGCAGATGCTTCTATTGAAGAGCTCTGGGGGTCAGGGGTACCGACCCAAATCTGACTCCGACATGGGTTCGGGATGAACGTGTTCTTATATTCTATCGTTATATAACTTTCATGTTAATTATTAAACTTATATTGTTCTGTTCTATACATAGATTTCAGCCAAGCATGGGCTCCTCGTGGTCCCCCTCAAACTCCTAACATAGTTTCTCATGATTCTTCTTACAATTAAACAATAATTATATTTAATTACTAAACAATCATCACGTCTAACAATTCTATCATTTATCATATGCTGCTTATGCAGGTGCAATTTCACCTGATCTGGCAAACACAAAGCCTAACACTTTCAGAGTCCATTTTGAACATTTTTCCCAGGGCCCCGCTAAGTCTAGCTTCTTTCTAATCCCCTGAATTTTATGATTTTAAAACCTTTTACTGTCAGCAGGGTGTGGATTTGGGCCGGGATGCTCCACACGCCCTGTGCAGCGAGCGGCTCCCGAGGGCTGAAATCCAAACCCGGCCCTGGGGGCTCCTCGGGGAGGAACACGGTGTGCAAAATGCTCCTGAGAGCGATCCGGGGAAAGGGGGATTCACCTGGGAAAGGGGGAGCTCACCTGGGACAGAGTTATGGGATCAGGGCAGGGTTATGGGATCTGGACAGAGCTATGGGGACCAGGACAGGGTCATGGGAAAGGTGGGGTTCACCTGGGGAAAGGGGGGATTCACCTGGGACAGAGTTATGGGATCAGGATGAGGTTATGAGATCAGGGCAGAGCTATGGGGACCAGGGCAGGGTCATGGGAGGAATTCACCTGGGGAAAGGTGGGGTACACCTGGGACAGAGTTATGGGATCAGGGCAGGGTTATGGGGAAGGAGGAATTCACCTGGGGAAAGGCTGGGTTCACCTGGGACAGAATTACAGGATCAGGACAAGGTTATGGGGAGCAGGGCAGGGTTATGGGAGGAATTCACCTGGGGAAAGGTGGGGTACCCCTGGGACAGAGTTATGGGATCAGGATGAGGTTATGGGGACCAGGACAGGGTTGTGGGATCTGGACAGAGCTATGGGGACCAGAACATAGCTATGGGGACCAGGGCAGGGTTATGGGGAAGGAGGAATTCACCTGGGAAAGGTGGCGCTCACCTGGGACAGAATTACGGGATCAGGACAAGGTTATGGGATCTGGACAGAGCTGTGGCACCAGGACAGGGTTATGGGATCAGGGCAGGGTTATGGGGATCAGGACAAGGTTATGGGATCAGGACAGAGTTATGGCACCAGGACAGGGTTATGGGGACCAGGGCAGGGTTATGGGATCAGGACAGGGCTATGGGGAAGGAGGGATTCCCCTGGGGACGGCGGGGCTCACTGCTCTGCACGGCCACAGCACCGAGGCCCTGCAGGGCCTGGAGGCTCTGCCCTGTGCTGGAACCTTCCAGCAGCGCAGGGACACGGCAGCAGCGGCGCTTCCAGCGCTGGCCCGGGGCAAATCCCTGCGGGGATCCCCTCCGGGGCAGGAGGAGACAACAGCCCTGCAGCGGGAAATGTTTTATCGCATCACTCCGGAGAACCGCCTGGGAACAGCATCCTGCAGCGCCCGTGCCCTCCGCAGCACCCAGGAGGGGCTTTTTGGGTAATCCCAGCCAAATCTGGCAAACCCAGCACCTCCGAGAAGAGCCCTGGGGAGCCTGTGTCCCGCCAGGACCCCGCGGGGAGGGCACAGCTGAGCTGTCACCTGTTGGAGCTCAGACAGCGCAGCTGCGAAGGGCGGATTAGGGAGAGGAGAGGAGATCCCTGCTCGCACTTGTGCTGCACCTGCCAGCGCCTGCCCCTCCTCTTCCTCCTCCTCCTCCTCTGGCCGCGGCCGAGGTGGGGCTGTGCCCAGGTGATGCCCAAAGCGGCTGCAGCCCTTGGCACACCTGGGTCAGCCCTGCTGAGCTGCAGCCTTTTATCCCAGTCAGGTCAAACCGTAGCAAATGAACAGGTAAAGCCATGGGGGGAGAAAAAAAAAAAGGTAAAAATCACAGGGAGAAGGGAAAAAACCCCAACAGTCTTTAATTTCTGCTCATGGACACAGCCTGGTGCCCAGCTGTGGGGTTTTTCCCCTGCTCCATCTTCTCCGATCCTGTTCCCCATGCCCAGTGTGACCCTCCCAGGAGAGCAGCAGGTGGGTGCTGGTGTCACCTCTGGGGGCTCCTCTGCTGGGACCCCCCTCCCATCTCCTCTGGGACCCCAGTTTGGGAAAGGGAGCCCAGTTTGGGCAGGGTGGCCCCAGTTTGGATAGGGAGCCCCAGTTTGGGCTGGGTGGTCCCAGTTTGGGCAAGGGAGCCCCAGTTTGGATAGGGAGCCCCAGTTTGGGAAAAGGAGCCCCAGTTTGGTCAGGGTGGCCCCAGTTTGGGATCGAGCTGCCCCGGGGCAGAGGGTGGCTCGTGCTGGGTGCCTGTGACACCCAGGGGTGGCCCTGGTGCCATCCCAGCTGGTGTTGGGGTGCTGCTCCCCATTCCCAGGATGGACGGGGACATTGCAGGGTCATTCCCTGCTCCGTGGGCTGCTGGATTTGCCCAAAGGTTGGACTTGAGGACCTTTTCCAACCCTTTTCCAATGGTTTTTAATGATCCCCTGGGCAGCGGTGACATCCTCTGAGCACCATCCCCATCTCTGCTCCCACCCCGCGTTCCCTCGGTCCCAAATCCCAAATCCCACAGGCTGATCCCGAGGTTTTCCAGCAGCAGCCAGGCTATCCCAGGCTGTCCCAGGCTATCCCAGGCTGTCCCAGGCTGTCCCAGACTATCCCAGGCTATCCCAGGCTGTCCCAGACTATCCCCAGGCTGTCCCAGGCTGTCCCCAGGCTATCCCAGGCTGTCCCCAGGCTATCCCAGACTGTCCCAGGCTGTCCCAGGCTGTCCCCAGACTGTCCCAGACTATCCCAGACTGTCCCAGGCTGTCCCCAGGCTGTCCCCAGGCTGTCCCAGGCTGTCCCAGACTATCCCAGACTATCCCAGACTATCCCAGTCTATCCCAGACTGTCCCAGGCTGTCCCAGGCTATCCCAGGCTGTCCCCAGCCCCTGGCCCAGCAGCAGCAGCAGAGGAGGGAAGGATTTGCCCTCTGCCTTTGAAGGGAGCTGTGGCTCCCCGGGGCTGCTGTGATGGAATCAAAGCTCTCTCCCTGTCCTGTTTCACTCAGCCACTTTCCCTCTCTGCTCTTCTGGGGCCGTTTAGGAGCCAGGGTGGAACATTAATGTGATTTACAGCACCCCTGCAGTGGAAGGGCACAGACTCAGGGATTTTTATTTTTTCTCTCTTTTCCTCAGGTGAAAGAAACCCTGGAAGGTGAACTCCCAGGACATTACAGCAACCACGCCGTCAATCCCTGATTTACAGGCTCAGATTTATGGCTCCAGAATTATTATTCCACTCGCAGATCTTTTTTTATTTTTTTTTCCCCTCTCCCTGGGCTGTTTTAGTGCTCGTGAAAGGTGAGGGCTTTGACAGCTCCTGGAAACAAAAGCCTTTAATAACCCCGAGTGGGGCTCTCCCAGGGAAGAGCAGAGAGGCCACGAGGGCTTTTCCTCCCTCCCTCTGCAGATTGGCTCACTGCAGGCTGGGTTTAACCAAGCAGAGCACAGAGTTAAGCCAGGCCTAACGAGCAAAGTCCTTTCCTGGTGCCTGTGCAGTGCCCCGGGATCACCCCTGGTGCCTGGAGCAGGGCTGGGGCTGGAAGCTGCGGGTGCTCATCACCCCCAGGGTGTTTCCAGACCCTTCCCACATTTTTTGGGACATCTCCAGCCTTTCCAGGAGAACACAGGAGACTCAGGCCTGCTCTGAGGTTATTTTTAATCCTCTCCACTTCCACCCTGCAGTTGCACCAACTTTTGGGGGTCTAAACTAAACTGGCAGCAGCCTTTAGAACACAACACGCATGAAATGCCAGGGAATAAAAAAATATCCTCCTTAAAGCACACGCGGCTTAGAGAGGCTGGGATTAAACCTTGCTGGAGCTTGGGAAACAATGCCAGAGCCCTGCTGCACTTCATTAAAGGACATTTCTGACCCAGCCTGGATGATTCAGGAACGATTTAGCCCAGCAAAACCCGGGTGGGAAGGGACAGGAAACTGGAGGATTTGTTGCATTTTCTATTTCAGCGTTTTTCTCAGGTCACCGTGCCAGCAGCTGTCTGGCCAAGCCCTGAGCCCTGCAGGGTTTGTGTGCATCCCAAACCATCACTGGGATGGAGCTGGGCTGGATGCTGAGGGTCCCCAGCAGCTGCTCTGCTCATCCAGCTGCCCCAGGGGAAGCCCAGGTTGGATATTTGGGAAATTGCTCGGTGGAAAGGCACAAATCCTGGCACAGGGCGGGATCCCCATCCCTGGAGGGATTTAAACCCTGTGGATGTGACACTTGGGGACATGGGGTGGCCCCACAGGGAATGTTGGGCTCAGTGATCCCAGAGCTCTTCTCCAGCCTGATTCCATGATTTTGTAACTCCTGATTCCCCAAACCTTGCTCAGCTGGAAATCCCCACTCAGGGCTGGTTCCTCCCCCCCACCTGAGATCCCAAAGAGCCCCAAACCACGGGAGGGTTCCCTGCTGCTCCTCAGGCTCCCCCCATCCCTGAGAATGGCCCCGGGGCCGGAGGCTGCTCGGGATCCCACAGATCCTGGTGCTGCCAGGCTGGGGGGTCACACCTGGCACCAGGACAGGGCTACGGGGTCTGGACAGGGCTGTGGGATCAGGGCAGGGCTATGGGATCAGGGCAGGGTTATGGGATCAGGGCAGGGCTATGGGATCAGGACAGGGTTATGGGATCAGGGCAGGGCTATGGGATCAGGACAGGGCTATGGGATCAGGGCAGGGCTATGGGATCAGGACAGAGTTATGGGATCAGGGCAGGGCTATGGGATCAGGGCAGGGCTATGGGATCAGGGCAGGGCTATGGGATCAGGACAGGGCTATGGGGTCTGGACAGAGTTATGGGATCAGGGCAGGGTTATGGGATCAGGGCAGGGCTATGGGATCAGGGCAGGGCTATGGGGTCTGGACAGGGCTATGGGATCAGGGCAGGGCTATGGGATCAGGGCAGGGCTATGGGATCAGGACAGGGTTATGGGATCAGGGCAGGGCTGTGGGATCAGGGCAGGGCTATGGGATCAGGATAGAGCTATAGGGACCAGGGCAGGGCTATGGGATCCAGGACAGGGTTATGGGGACCAGGACAGGGTTATGGGGACCAGGATAGGGTTATGGGATCAGGACACATCTCTTGGACCAGGACATGGCTCTGGGACCAGGACAGAGTTATGGGATCTGGACAGGGCTATGGGGTTAGGATAGAGCTATAGAACCAGGCCAGGGTTATGGGGACCAGGAGAGGGTTCTGGGATCAGGAGAGGGTTATGGGGCCAGGACAGGGTTATGGGGACCAGGACAGGGTTATGGGGCCAGGACAGGGTTATGGGGATCAGGACAAGGTTATGGGATCCAGGATGGAGTTATGGGATCCAAACCAGAGTTATGGGATCCAGGACAGAGCTATGGGACAGGGACAGGGCTATAGGATCAGGACAGGGTTATGGGATCTGGCCAGAGCTATGGGATCAGTACAGGTTTATGGGACCAGGACAGAGTTACAGGATCAGGACAGGGTTTTGGGTCCCACCATGCCTGGGGTGCTGCTGCTGATGCCAGAGCAGAGCAGGAGAGGTCCCAGGGGGGCTGGGCAGCAGCTCCAGGCGTTCCCACCACGTGTGTCACGCTTCCCTGGATAACCAAGGCGCTGGGACAAACAAAACACAGCCCCCCCTGCCCTCCCTCCCATCCCTGAGCAGCCCCAACCTGGCAGCCAGGCCAGGCCCTGCATGAGTGAATCACTCAGCCAGCTGGAGATGGAGCAATTTGGGTCAGATCTGCCCCTGGCCCCGTGCCACAGCCTCATCTCCCGTTCCCCTGTCCCCCCTCAGCTCGGGGCTGTTTCCAGTGCAGGGTGAAGGTTTGTGGGGCAGTACCTGCTCAGGAATCAGCAGTGCTGGGGTTTAGTGCTGTTTATCGTGAGGTCATTTTTTATTCCTGGCTAATTTTTCTTGCAGCTGAGCACAAAGGACAGCAAATGAAATTAGCAAAGAGCTCTGCTGAGCTATGAATGTTCCCCGTGGGGGCAGGGGGAATTCAGGCACTCAGCAAGTGCACAAATGGGGCCACAGGAACGTGCCCAGGGTGCTGCAGCTCGGGGGGCTCTGGGGCTGCCCAGCCCCGCTGCAGGAACGGGCTGGGAGCAGCTCCAGCCCCGGGCCCAGGGGATTTTCCTCCAGGATTACATCAGTAGCATCAGGATGCTGAGTGAACTGTCTGGGAATCTCGAAGGCGAGGGGATTTTTTTTTTAATAATTTTTCTTTCTTTTTTTTTTTTCCCTCCTCCTTGTGATTATGTAGAAGATAAAATATGTTCTCAGGCTGCCTGCGAGCAGGGATGTGCTGCAGGAAGGGATGTCCTGGTTTTCCAGGATCTGGGAATGGGAGCTCAGTGTGGGGCTGGGGTCATTCCCTATCCCTGCCCTCTCAGTGATGCTGCCAAATGGGGTCCAAAATGCCCTGTTTGGGTTCCCTGAGTCCCTGGGCTCTTCTCCAGGGATGTGTCAGTGTTCTGACCCCTCAGGGATTGTCCCATGGGGTGGGTTTTCCATGAGGATGCTCTGAAGAAAAGCAGGAAGCTCCCCCAGAGCAGCTTTATCTGTGTTGTCCCTTCCTCTGCTCTTCAGGCAGCTGAGGGATGCAGCTCTGCAGGACAACAAATCCTGGTGCTTCCAGGCCTTCCTGACTGGGGATTGCACCCCAGAGGAGATGTGGGCTGGGGATGCAGCTGGGAGGCTTCCCCAGGCTGTGGGACTGAGGGATGAGCTGCATCCAGCGGGGATGGATGAGGTGGGCTCAGCACTGCAGCTTCTTTAAACTTCTCCCCCAAATTTACTCTGATTCAATATTCTTTTTTACCAAAAAAAAAAAAAGGGAAGAAATTTTAATATGGGGGAAAAGCGGAATTCTAATCAGCGGGGGTCTCCAGTAAATCTTTGTGATCCCACATCCTCCCCCAGCACGGAGGAGGCTGGAGGGGCTCCAAAACTCCAGTTTGAACCAAAAGAAGCTAAAAAAGAAACAAACAAAACCACCAAGAAAAGCCAGAGTTGGCCGGGGTTTCTGCCACCCCTTCCCCCTCCTTTCTGATCGTCTCTGTCTCGTAGGAGCTGCTGAGGGCAGATAAGGGAGGATCTCACCCAGCTTTTCAAAGTGGTGGGGAGGAAGAAAGCGGCCTTTGTGAGGGCCTTTCTGAAGGTCTCTGTTCTGGGAAGGTTGGAAATAGCACAAAAACATCCTTTCTCCCCGGGCTGTGGCGCTTCCAGCTCCCAGCTCCAGCACCAGCCAGATGTTTGGAGGCTGATGCTGAGGAGGAAAATAAGAGGCAGGGCAAGAAATGCTGGGTGGAACTGGCCCGGGGAAACCTGCACTGCTTTGTGTCTTCAGTTCTGAAACAGGGAAGGGGTTGGAGAAGGAGATTCAGAGATTGGGAATTCATATCTTAATGAAGGCCATTTAGTTCTTATCATCTCCTTATCAGCTTGAGCTTTAAGGCAATATTCTGCATATTCAGTATCAAGGATTTGGTGCCAACCCTTTTTTTTTCTGCTTTTTGACCTCATTTTCACTTTTTTCACTCTGTTGCTCCCAACCTTTCCCAACCTTTGGCCAATTATTGGTGCGAGTTCATCGCTCTGCTTTTCAAATTGTCTTTATTCAGGACGAGGGGGGGACGGATGGACGGAGTGACTCTGTTCCGACCTAATTGATTGGACAAGGGAAGTTAAGTGTGAAACTCCTCCTCATTGTCCGTATCCTCTCCCCAATGACCCCGTCTCAGCGAGAACATCCCCGAACGCGCTCCCTGCTCCACAAGAATTCCCCCAAAGCTCCCGGCGGGCAGAGGGCTCCGGGCACGGCCTTTGCCAGCAGCCGGAGCCCCGCAGGTGCCGCAGGAGCCGCCCCCGCTCCGCTCCAGCTGCGGGGATGCGCGGCCAGCTGCGCTTGGTGCCGAGCGCCGCCAGATGTGGCGGCACCGCTGGCCCCGCGTCCGACAGCTGTGCCGGGCACGGGGGGGTCACGGCAGCGACTGCCCCCAGCCCGGCCCCGCTGCGGGCACAGAAACCCGGGATTGGGGTGGGAGCCGGATCGGCCCGGCTCGGCTCGGCCCGGCCCGGCTGCTGCGGCGCGGGTTTTGCGGGGCCAGAGCGCCGGTTTTGCGGGGTCTCACTGCGGGTTTTGCAGGGTCTCAGTGCGGGTTTTGCGGGGTCTCAGTGCGGGTTTTGCAGGGTCTCAGTGCGGGTTTTGCGGGGCCTGAGCGCGGGTTTTGCGGGTCCGCAGCCACCGAGCAGGACAGAGGGGACATTCGCAGGACAGAGGGGACATTCCCGTCCTGCCCGGCTGGGCTGCTCCGAGCAGAGGGGAAAGCGGAGCCCGGAGCCCGCGGAGCCGCAGCCGCGGGGCTGAGCCGCTCGGGGCCGCTCGGCGCTCCCCGGAGCAGCTCCAGGAGCAGCAGCCGGACCCGGGAATCCGGGGAGTCCCCGGACACCTGTGCGGGGTGACCCGCGCGGTGACACCGCCGGGCTGGGCCGGGGTTCCAGGGGTGCCCCCGGTCCGGCTGCGGGGGCAGCGCCGAGGGGACGCGGCCGCTCCGGGGCTCTGGGGACACCCTGTGCTGCAGGACCCTGGCCATCACACTGTCCCCAAGCCCCCGCAGTGCCACCGCCCTCCTGCGGGCTGGAGACCCCCCCAGCTCCATCCCCATCCCCATCCCCGCTGCCGCCCTCCCTCCTCCCTGCCCGTGCCTCATTCGATTCTCCTCTCCCCGCGCAGCTCCCCAGAGCTTGACCATTAACAAATGGACTTGGCCGGAGGCCTGGGCGACCATTTGGATGCTGAGGCTGCTGCGGGCGCCGCTGCCAGTCGGGCCGGGCACCGAGGCCGCCGGTGCTGCCAGCGTCCCTACCCAGCGTCCCTACCCAGCGTCCCTGCCTGGCATCCCTGCCCAATATCCCTGCCCAGCGTCCCTGCCCGGCATCCCTGCCCAATATCCCTGCCCGGCATCCCTGCCCGGCATCCCTGCCTGGCATCCCTGCCCGGCATCCCTGCCCGGCATCCCTGCCCTGTGTCCCTGCCCAATATCCCTGCCCATCGTCCCTGCCCAATATCCCTGCCCATGATCCCTGCCCATGATCCCAGCCCAGCGTCCCTGCCCTGTGTCCCTGCCCTGTGTCCCTGCCCAATATCCCTGCCCAATATCCCTGCCCTGTGTCCCTGCCCTGTGTCCCTGCCCAGCGTCCCTGCCCGGGTCCCGGAGCGCTGCCAAGGCGCCGCGGTGCCCGTGCCAGCTCCGGCAGAAAGGGCCGAGGCAGCCGCACACAAAGAGGGGTTTATAGCCCGGCCGGGCACCTGACACGGGGAGGAGGGAGGGCTGAGACGTGCTTAGCCCCGCTAATCCCCAGTTTGAGTTTAATTTTTTTTTTTTTTTTAATCAAAAGCACAGCAACAGCTGGGGCTGAGGCTTTCCAGGAGATGAACTCATGAACAACTGTTCAAAATAACTTTATTCGTGCTGCTATTAGATCAGGCCACTGGGGAGCCACCAATTATTTGTGATTACTCCAGGCAGATAAGGCTGGGGCAGAGCTGAGCGCCGCCAGGGCTCGAGGGCACCTCGGGCTTTGGGCACCTTGGCTGGGCAGGGCCAGCAGCCAGGGGAGCCCCCAGCAGCCAGGGGAGCCCCCAGCTGCCATCCCAGCCCCCTGCACAGTGCCAGGGGGAAGCAGAGCAGGTTTGGGCACCGTGGATGTGCAGGAGGAACTCCTGCTCCAGGCAGGGATGTCTGCAGCAGATCTGAGACACCTGTGCCCCCAAAACCAATTAACAGCCATGCTGCAGCTAATTAGCCTGTCCACTTCTGGGCTGCCCATCTTGTTCAGAAGCCCCAGGGCTGGCACAGGTTTGAGTCAGGGAGGATGAGAGGTTTGAACAGGACAGATCCCTTCCTGGCAATTCCCGGGTTCCTGGAGCAGCATTCCAGGTCCTGTGTCCCCCCTGGCCCAGGCAGGGCAGTTCCCAATCCTTTATCCCACCCCACAGATCAGCCCCAAACCCCTCAGGCAGCTCTGGACCTCTCTCCTTGCCAGCATGGCATCCACAGAGAGCTGGGTGGGAGCTCTGCTGCCCAGCAGGAAAAGCTCCAAGGGAGCCCGAGGAGGAGCTGAGCTGGGGGAGCTGCCCTGGCCAGCACAGAGCCCATGAGCTCACAGCTCCTCTCCACTCCTCACTCCTGTGATTCAACAGTTCTGATCCCTGGGGGACTTTTAAAAATAACCTGGATGAAGCAGGGAGCAGGCCTGCCTTGGCTGGGAGGTCGGGCTAACAGCACTTTTCCATGGGGCTGTTCCATGATTAACCGAGACAAGAAAAGAAAAGAGAGGAGGAAATTGATAAACACAACGGGAATTGCAGCCAGGATTTGCCTCAGTCAGGTTATTAGAATCCTGACATCATGTCTTGAAAAGAAGACTGGAAATAAATCTCTGCGAGATAAGATCTGCCTGGGGGAGTGGAGGTGCACCAGGATGACCCAGCCACGGGGGGGTCCCCAAAAAGTTCTTTTTCCCACTTCTCCTGGGTCTCCAAGCAGCAGCAGGAGCCTGTGGAACCTCCCACCTTGTTCCTGTGCTCCTGCTCACCTGGGAAAAGCCGTTCCCAAGGCAGCCCCAGGTGGGGGGAGCTCATTTCCTGCCAGGTGATTCCAGCAGAACAAAAGCTGGGAAGGTTGGGATGGGCTCCAGCAGGCTGGGGGCTGCTGATGGATGCAGGGCCTGACCCACACCCCGAGCTCTCCTGGGGCTCTGCATCCAGAGCTGGAGATGGGACAGAGGGGCAGCTGGGATGGGATGGGATGGGATGGGATGGGATCTTTGGGATCCACAGCAGGAATTTCCCTGCCTCTTCAGCCCTCCTGGCTGGTCCTGGGGCAGGTGTGGAGCAGGAGTGAGGTCACCCAGGAACCTGAGGTCACCCAGGAATGTGAGCCCAGAGCCCTCTCCAGCCTCACCAGGGCACCGGGAGTTTGGGAGTTGCTGTTTCAGGGAAACACAATATTTTCACTTTTTTTTTCCCTAAAGGTTCCCACTCGTGATTTGTTCAGTCTGGAATTAACCCCACTCACCAGAGCTGCTGTACCTGGGATGTCAGGGCAGTCCTCAAGGCTTTAACCCTTCCCTCTCCAAGCAGAGATGATGGATCCCCAAATCCTGCCCAGTCCTGGGCTCCGGGCTGAACTCCAGGTGAGGAGTTTCTGTTCTGTCTCCACATCCCCACAGCTTCACCCTGGAAATCAGAGCTGCTCCCTGCCCTGGGAAGGATCTGCTGCAGGGGCAGAATTCCTTTTTCCCCCTCATTTCTTTTCTTTAACGAGTGAATTTTTACCTGTGAGCCCTCGCTCTGTGACTTTTCCATGGGCAGCCCCTGTGCCTTCCTCCCCTCCCACTGCTCCAGAGCAAGATCCCAAAGAAAATCCCTCCTGGAAAGAGGAACCCAGAGGCAAACACCCTGCCAGAGGTCTGATCCTCTCCAGCCCAGGAAATTCCTTGGCTACTTTTGGAGCTGGCCCAAGGCTGAGTGGGTTGGAAGGCATTAAAAATCCCATTTATTGCAAAATTCAGGGAGAAAAGGTTTGGGTATTGCACCCACAGATCCCCCGCAGCATCTCCCAGCAGCCTGAGAAGGTTTTATTTTTAAATATATGATACTGTGGTATTAAATACCTGACATTATTTCTTGAAATAATTAACATTGTTGTTGTTACTATTAATATAATATTTATTACTTTATATAATTTTTAAAACTATTTTTACAAATACTGGGTTTTTTAGCCCAGTCTCTCACTCCAGAGGTCGGGATGCAGAGCTGGGATCTCGGGATCTCTTTCAGACCCTCCGTGTCCCGATCTGCAGGCGACAGTGCCCTCTAGTGCCCCCCAGCCCTGCCCAGCCCCTGGCACAGCAACCTCTCGAATCCCCAATTTTTTTAGGGTTTCTGATGATTTCCAGCCCTCTGGATGCTGCGATTCCATCCCAATTCATCCTTCAGGCGGCGCCTGGGGATGTTGTTGCAATCAAGGTTATCCCTGCAGGGAATTTCCATCCTCCTGTTGCTGACAGGGATTTTTCCCCACTTTTATTCCATTTTATTCCTTGGGGAAAAAAAATATAATACATATATTATATATATTATATACATTATATAATATATATTATATTATATTATATATCTGTATTAATATATATATTATTATTCCTTCAGGATGAGGATCCTACAGAGCCACGGAGCAAATCCTGAGTGCCTTCCCCAGCTGAGGGACCATCAGGAGCTCCTCACCTGCCCTCAGTCCCTCCAAGCTCAGAATTCCTTGGACTCTGCCCTGGTGAGCATCCCTGGATGATGCCCCAGCTTTAATAGCACTTAATGAATTAACCCTAATTAATTACAGCTCCCAGTGGCAATGCCTGCCTGCCTTCACTTCTCAAAGTGAAGAATCCCAGAATCTTTTAGGGTGGAAAAGAACTCCAAGGTCACCGAGTGCCCCATGCCCACCTTGTCCCCAGCCCAGAGCCCTGAGTGCCACCTCCAGGAATTCCTGGGCACCTCCAGGGATGGGCACTCCAGACCTCCCTGGGCAGTTCCAGTGCCTGAGCACCTCTCCATGGGGAATTCCTGCTGAAGGGATGGGGCAGCTGTGCCAGCACCCAGAGCCACCCCAACCCTCCCAACACCCTCAGCCAGACTCCTCCATCCTCTGCCCAGGGAAAGGCTCCCCATGAAAACCCTCTGGGACTGGGGGCTGCACATTCCTGGCATGTTCAGGAGGGAGCTGGGAAGGGGCTCAGCCTGGAGAAAAGGGGGATCAGGAGGAATTTCTGACTTTGCACAGCTCCTGCCAGGAGGGGACGGGTCCCAGGGAACAGGGACAGGAGGAGAGGGAACGGCCCCAGGGGAGCTCAGGGTGGATATTTGGGAGAATTTCCCCGTGGAAAGGGTGCTCAGGGCTTGGAACTGCCCAGGGAGGTTTGGAGCCCCCACCCTGGAGGTGTCCCAGGAATTCCTGGAGGTGGCACTCAGAGCTCTGGGCTGGGGACAAGGTGGGGATCAGGCCCAGCTTGGAGTTCTTTCCCAACCTCAGCAATTTTGGGATGGAAACCTCCTTTTCCCAGAGCATCCCTGCACTCCCCACCTGGGAATGGCAGAGGTGGGAGCTCCAGCAGGGCCCTGGGTGCAGCTCCTGACCACCACGAGCCCATCGGTGCTCCCACACACACGTTTGTGTTCCTTGGCTCTGCCAGGGCAATCTGCTCCTCCAGGGCTTCTCATTGAGCAAAAAATTGGTGAGGGAGGGTGAAAGTGGAGTTTTGTGTCCGAGCTCTGGGGCAGTGCAGCCGTTTTGAGCCGTTCAGCTGGGGAGGATGGGGGGGAAATTTCTCTGGTGAAACACAAAAATTTCACTTTCCCATTTGGAGAATCCGTCAGCGCGTGGAGCAATGCCTGGAGTAACAACCCGATCCCTGTGGATGCAGAATAAAAGGGAAACACCTCAGGATTTGTGTCCAGTGAAAAACAACGTGTCCATGATGGAAAGCCTTGTGGGGTTTGATGCTAATTTTCGTGGTCACCTTGGCTGCGCTTGAGGAAGTGGCCGGCGCTGCCAAGAGCGAATTTCCCTGATGATGGATGAGGAATCAGAGCAGAAAATAAATAAATATCAGCAACACCTTTTCTTTTTCCTGCTTTTCTGGCAGATTGGTGTCATCCAAGGTCACACATTTGGGCGCTGGAAGTGCAGCCAGAGCTCGGTGCTTTCAAATCATGTTTGAGTCAGAGCAGCTTCTTTAAGGGCTGGGTTTAAAAAAGAAAGATTAAAGTAGAGACTCCCCCCAAAAAATATTCCTGTTCATTAATTTTCAGCATTAATTGTCTTCTCTCCTTGTGTTCAGGCTTGGAAGGAGCTCCCCAGTGGGACAGTGGAAGGTGCCCTGCCCATGGAAGGGGTGGATTGAGTTGATCCTTTAACTCCCTCCCAACCCCAACCATTCCAGGACCCTGCAAGAATTCCTTGTTTTCCTCCCAAAGCCGCTTCTGCATCCCCCACACCAGGTACTGACCCCTCTATGGTTGATTTTTTTTTTTATTCTATCCGTGGAAAAAAATGGAGAAAAAGGAGGATTTTAGGACAAAACGCTACAAATCTCAGCAAGCAGGGAAGTTTTGCTTCCCTGAGCAGTTTTGGAGAACAGCCTGAGCCAGGCTCGGCTGGAGGGGAGGGAGAAACTCCCTGAGGATCCCAGAACAGCCCCGGGCAGGGGAGCGGCTCCGGCCACTATCAGAGAATCGATTCGGGACTGCAAACCCCGGGAATTGCAGCCATTCCCACGTTTTCCCGATTTCTTTTCATTATCCCGGGCAGGACTTTAGGAGGAATAATGTTTTCAGGCACGTGGTGCTGCAGTGATGGGACGCAGAGCATGGGATGAGCTGTTTTCTGTGTGCTCCCCTCCCCAAAAAAAGGATGAAAATTAAAAACCTTTGGTAACTGAATCTGGAAAATACCTGGGAGAAAACAGGCAGGAGGCTCCTGAAGGGATCACTCATCCCACAGGCTCTGAGGGCAGCCAGTGTCACTCCTGCCTCTCCAAGCTGGTGCTAATTCCTGGGGGGGAAAGGGAAAAACCAGGAAATTCTCTGTAAAACACCACGAGTTTTATTTGTGTGGAATTCCAGCCATTCTGCAGGTTTGGAGATGACCTGGGAAGATTTCAGGATTGGGGGATTGGTTTGTTTGGTTTGGTTCTGGTATTTGCTTTTGGGTTTTGTTTTGTTTTGTTTCTTTATTTCTTATTTCTCTCTCCAAAAAGGAAGGAAGGAGATGTGTGAGGTGACAGCAATCACACAAGCCCAGAGGGAGGAGGACAGAGCTGGCGTGAGGTGAGGGAGGGATGGAACAAACGGAATTTATGGCAGCCTTTGGAAAAATGATAAATGGAAGCTGTAATTTTTATTGGGAAAGGGGAGCAGAGCACGGGTGAGGGAGCAGAATAATCAAAAAAGCATAAATTAGAAATGGGGTTTGACAGGAGCACACAAAGCTTTTGGCTCGTGGATAGGGGGAGTTTCTCCTGGAGTAAAACCCAGGGAAATGCACGGGAATTACCTGCAGGAAGCTTTTCTGGGAAGTCACTCTGGGGTGAAATTCTCATTCTCTCATGGTTCCATGGGGCTTCCCAGTGCTCCCAAACTCATCCTGCAGCCTGGGCAGGGCTTGTGTCCTAGGCTGGAGATGGGGCTGTGTATTCTGTTTCCATCTGTTAGAGGTGGGGCGGTTCTCTGCTCTTCATTGGGCAGTTGTTTTTTTTTTCTTTATCTCTTCATAACCAATCCTTCCCCCAGGAGACATCTCCTGTCAATGGGCCATTACTAATTCTCTTAACAGATCATTAACATTAACAGAAGATAATTATTAATTATGAGTGAGTGTCCCTGCACGGCTGATCAAATTCCAGCGTCCCATGGGGAGATGCTCCGCCCAGGGGAGGGGCCAAGCATTCCTACCCGGATCCAATCTGAGGTTCCAAGCATTCCTACCTGGACACAATCTGAGGTTCCAAGCATTCCTACCTGGACACAATCTGAGGTTCCAAGCATTCCTACCCGGATCCAATCTGAGGTTCCAAGCATTCCTACCCGGATCCAATCTGAGGTTCCAAGCATTCCTACCCGGATCCAATCTGAGGTTCCAAGCATTCCTACCTGGACACAATCTGAGGTTCCAAGCATTCCTACCTGGATCCAATCTGATGTTCCAAGCATTCCTACCTGGATATAATCTGAGGTTCCAAGCATTCCTACCCGGATCCAATCTGAGGTTCCAAGCGTTCCTACCTGGATCCAATCTGAAGGGGTTTACATTTTCCACTTCACAGGAGGCTCCTGCCTTTCTCAGCAGACACCTGGCTTTTCAAACAGACAGCTTGGAGCAGCCTGGGGGAGTGGAAAGGGCAGGAATGAGATGAGCTCCAGGCTCCCTCCCATCCCACACCATTCCCTGCCCTGAGGATGAGCATTCCCAGAGGATTTCATGGCTCACCGTGGGCAGGGAGTGACTCCAGGTGTGACTCCAGGACATCAGCCAGGCACAGGAATGCCCTGAGCATCTCTCCAGGACATCAGCCAGGCACAGGAATGCCCTGAGCATCTCTGCAGGACATTTTCCACCCCACTTCTCACCCCCCAGCCTGACCAAGCCTTGCCCTGAGCGCATTTTTCCCTAAACCTGCGGAGTTTTTAGCTTTGAATCCCTCTGCAAATCCCTTTTGATGGCAGAAACGAGCCAGATTTCCCTGGGAATTGTCCTGTGGATTAGTTCAGCAAAGTGCCTGAGCCCTGAGCTGGAGCAGCCTCGGGATCTCGGCAGGGCAGAGCTGTGGAAGGCAGGGATGGAGCAGATGTTGAGTGCAGGGAGAACACCGGGAGCCCGGGAGGATAAATCTGAAAAATTAACACGTGGGAGGCCGCAAAAAGGAGCAAAATGTGTTTTGGTAATCACCGGGAAGGGCCGAGCCCTCCTCCCGCAGCTCCCAAAGCTCGGGCACCGAGCAGATGTCACTCAGCCCCTGATTAACACGTTACCGAATTTCTGCCGGCGTTTCATAAAAGTTTTACGTAACATGCAGGTAATTGCTTCCAAATGGCAGGGGAACAATGTGGCCCTCTGTGCATGGCATTGTTTCAGATCAGGTGAAAACTCCTCTTGTTGCCTCCACATCAGGGGAAATCCCCCAGCCAAGACCCCGCAGCTGCTTTTGCAGAGACAAAGGAACGTCCTGGGAAGAGCAGAGCCCTCAGCCCGGGAATATTTGTTCCCTTCAGATATCCACGTGAAGGGAACCTGCAAAAAAATGGGGAGATGCTGTTCCAAGAGCATGGAGCATCGGGCAGAGGGGGAATGGATTTAAACTGCCAGAGGGCAGGGAAAGATGGGATACTGGGATTCAGGAATTCCTCCCTGGGAGGGTGGGAGGCCCTGGCACAGATTCCCAGAGGAGCTGTGGCTGCTCCTGGATGCCTGGAAGTGTCCAAGGCCAGGCTGGGCAGAGCTTGGAGCAACCTGGGATGTGGAAGGTGTCCCTGCCAGGGCAGGGATGGGACACAGATGGGCTCCAAGGTCTGGTCCTTTATGGGAGATGTTGAAACAAATCAGGGTGCTCCAATGGCTCTTTCCTGTCCAGCTCCAGTGCTCTCCATCCCACCAGGATAGATCCCCTCCAGATCAAAGCCCCCCAGCCCAGAGCAGTGAGGGATGGTCTGGACAGGAGTTAGCCTGGGGAAAATGGAGAAAAATCTGGATAAAGCTCATGGAATGCTGATGCCTTGGGTTTGTGGGGTTTTTGTTTGTTGGTTTGGTTTGGTTTTTTGGGGTTTTTTTTGCCTTCTCTTCCTGCAAAAATCTGTCTAAGGTGTGTGGATATCACCTGGCCATGGGATTGGGATTTGAGGATTTGGGACACAGGAACAGCCTGGCAGGAGCTGTGTGAGCATCACCTGGCCATGGGATTGGGATTTGAGGATTTGGGACACAGGAACAGCCTGGCAGGAGCTGTGTGAGCATCACCTGGCCATGGGATTGGGATTTGGGACACAGGAACAGCCTGGCAGGAGCTGTGTGAGCATCACCTGGCCATGGGATTGGGATTTGAGGATTTGGGACACAGGAACAGCTTGGCAGGAGGGCTTTGCCTCACTCCACATCTCTGTGCTGAAAAGCAACACCTGCTGAGATGAAACCCTGCCCCTTCTCCAAGGCAAACACAGACAGTTCCATTCCCACTCCCAAGCAATCCATCTCCCAGCATTTCCCTGCGTTTGTGTGTGCTTTGTTTCATCCAGTGCTGCAGAGCTTGGACGCCTTTTCCATCTCACATTGAGCTTTGGATGCTGCCTCTTTTCCTCTCCTGCCTCCATAAAGAATAACAGTGGCCCTTGCTGTGTTTTCCCTGGATCATGGGCTGCTGGAAGCCAAAGGAAGCTTTGGAGGAGGAGGAGGATCCTTTTCCTCAGCAGAGCTGCAGGCCAGGCTCTTTGGCCTCCTCGAGCCTTCATGGTGAGCAGCAAATTGTGCTATAAAAATTCTCCTCTTGAGTTTTATTTTGCTAAAGATCAAGGCCCAGCTTGGAAATTTGGGATTTGAATGTTCCTACCTTTTAACTGGACAGCAAATCTAAGAGAAAAGGGCTGGAATCCACTGGGTTCTGCCTCTCCCTGAAAGCAGAAGGAAAATCAGGACCCCATGTCCAGACCAAGAGGGAACAAAGGCTGGGGAGACACCTCAGCATCCCCCTTTTCCCCTTCTTTCCTGTTCCAGCCTGGCTCTGTGGACAACATCCAGGGAAATGTGTGTTTGGGGCTCCCTGAGATGCCTCAAGAAATCCCCAGAGGTTGGAATGACACAGATCCTCCCATTTTAGTGATTTCCACCCTAATTATAAATAAGGTGCTAAGCAGAAATTTCTTTCAGAAAGGAATTTCTTCATCCTTCAACCTCTGGGCTCTGGTTCCCAATGCTCCAGCTTGGATGGTCTCCTAAAAAGGAAGCTTCAAACCACATCTTCCTTTCCCTGTTGGATCCCTGGTGCTTTCCAATGACCTTGGGAATGCTGAGTAACCTGGGGCAGTGAAAGTGTCCTGGTCATGGCTGGGGGCTGGAACAGGATGATTTTAAAGGTCCTTTCCAACCCAAACCATGCCAGGATTCTACGCTGGAATCACTGGGCAATATTTTGCCTCTGCACCTTGAGTTGGGGGTGGGTTTCCCAGGGGTTTTAAGGGATTTGAAATCTCTGCCTGAGATTTGAGGTTGGTGCCACTCTCTGAGCTGAGAGCTTGGAGCTGGGGTTGTCCAGAGCAGCTTTCCTGGGATCTGAGGCACGTGGGAGGCAGTTCCCAACAATATCCTTCCCAGCTGGCCCTCCATGGCCAGGCAAACCCCATCCCCTCTGATTTCCTTCAACACATCAGCCTCTCTCAGTCTTGAGCTGCCAATCTGCCCCAAAGCGGGGCCAAAACTGCTCTGACTTTGGTTTTCTCTTTGGAGCTGCAAATCCAGGCTGGAGGCTTTGGGATGGGCAGGGCTGGGAACAGCATCCTCTTGGCCACGGGAGCATCTTCAGCTGCACAGATCATGGAGACAAATGAACTGGAGGAAGCGTTTCCTCTGCCGAGGGCTCTCACCCGCGAGCTCAGGGGTCAAGAGTTGAAAAATGAAGAAGAAAGGAAAAGGGATAGAAAGATCCATCTTCCCTCATGAAATCCCCAGAGCAGGGGGCATTTGGAAGTCATTTCTCACCAGGCTGAGAGCTGTTTCTGGCCCTTTAGCAGACATTATTTTCTCCTCAAACCTCATAGATTTGGCTGGTGGGAAGTGTTTTCCCCAACCTCAGGGGTGTTGGAAGAGCAGCGTTACCCTGGGTGCAGGGCTGAACTTCCACACTCTGGTTTGTGTTTTGGGCTAAGAGGGAGCCAAATTCCCACTGCAAATCGCTCTGTTCCTGGAAATTCCAAGATTTTTAAGGCATTGGGGCTCAGATGCAAAGAGAAACGAGTGGTTTGGATTCGCTGGGAGGGCTCTGATAAAACCCATGCAAGGAGAGGCAGGAGAGGTTCAGCCTGGCTAAAGGAAATCGAAATAAAATTCCTTTCTGGAAGGAAGTCAAGAAAATTATTTTCTTTCTGTGTTTCTGTCTCTCTTCTTCTGGCTTATAAAAACACCTTGGCTGGGATATTCCACCAGCTCTGCCTTTTATGAAAAACCCCTGCTCAGGCTGTGCAGATTTCACGCTGTTCCATGAAAGTAAAATTTTATGACCAGAAGCTGAAATTAGGAAGGAACTTTTTTTGCTGTTGTTTGTTGTCGTTGTCATGGCTTGGATTTTGTTGGTAGCCAGGAGAGTTTGTTTATTTCTGCTTTTTCTACAGCTCAGCCAGGTCTGAGCTCTCCAGGGTTTCTCGGGATGCTGCTCCAAGCAGGTGCTGATGGTGGGAAGCTGAGCAAGGGCTGGTGATGCCTTCCCTGTGGCTCTGTGAGGACAGATGTGTGGGAGAGCAGACATCCCACTGCAGGGGACACAGGTGAGGGCCTGGAACAGCCTCAGGGGGTGACAAAGTGCCTGTGACAAAGTGGGAGTTATTCCCTCCTCCCCTCTGGAGAGCCAGAGCCTGTGGATCACAGCTTGCTCTGAGCTCCCATCCAACACCAGCTGCTTCTTGGCTGGTGAGTGCCAGCAGGCTTTTCCTGCCATTTCTCACTTGAAACGGAGCACTTCTGGATTTCCATTAATTCCTCCTTTTCTGCTAAAAAAATCCTATGGAAAGGAGGAAAAACCCCCATCCTAAGAAGTCACTTGGTCCTTCTTCACTGGGTAAACTCAAGTGAACCCTGAGGGGCTGTGACATCTGAAGGGGTTAAGGGAGAGCTGCTCAGGGTTAGATGAAAATCAAAGCTGTTCATTCCAGTGTTGGTTCCTCCTGATTTCCATCTCCAGGATTCATCCCTGCAATCCCTACAATCCAGAGCCCCCTGGTTTGGTGGGAACAGCGAGCTGGGACCATCCACCCACCCCAGATGTGACTCCAGGCTCCTCTCCCTGCCCACAGCAACACCCCAAGGGGTTCCAGGGCATGGATCTGCTCTCCCTGCTCCAGGGACACCCCAGTTGGGATGGGGGATGCAGGCCAAGCCCTGAGCCCGTCGTTTCCTCCCAGCCCAAATGTCTGTGCAGCCCCGGCAGATTTATGGGCAGCCGTGAGTATTTCACCAGCTCTTTGTGAATAACGCCGCCAGAAAAAGGGGCAGCCTTTCTTTCCAGGGCCTCTCCAGGCCAGGATAATCCCAGGAGGGATTTGGCTGCCCCCAACAGAGGGTTTTGTGGTGGGCAGTGCTTTACAGCCCCTTTGTTGGAGCGGGGCTGTTCCCCCAGCATCAAACGGAGGCTCTGGGATGGGCTCCCCATAAATCTCTCCCCTCTAATCCTTCCCTTCCCTTCCCACCCCTTGCAAACTGGGGAAGCTGGAAGGGCAGGCTGGACAAAGGTTTAACCCTTTGTGCCTTGGGGGATCTCTTTGGGAGCAGAAGGAGAAGCAGGTTTGGGTTGTGCTCAGCAATGAAATCCCAGGAGCTCCTCTGGATGTTTGCTGTTCCAGCACTGGATATCAGGAATTAAATCTGCCTGCATCACAGTCACTTTAAGCTGCTTCAGGCATAAATGCAGAACCCTGAGGGTGATTTTGGTGTTTGCACCAACCCCTTTGTCAAGGCTGGGTTTTGTTAGGCTGGACTGAGCTGTGGTGCCAGCAGTTCCTTGGTCATGCAGGGATTTTTACGCTCCCAGTGCCGCTGGAGGTCAGGAGCAGGTACCAGGCCCAGCAGCGATCACCTGAGGGTCACAGCTTGAGCAGACCTTGTGTGTCAGGGGATTCCCACCCTCCTGGCCCTGTTCCCATCAATACTCCCAGTCTGGGATATCTCCCTGCCCAGGAGAGCACCAGGAGCAAGCCCAGGGGCAGCCAATTCATCTCTTCCTTCCCCCATCTCCATCTTTGAGGCACCGAGAGCTGAACTTTGTGTCCGTGTGGCCATAAAAGAGCGGGGGTTTTTTCAAGGCAGCTTTCCAGCAGCGATGAAAGGTCCTGCAGCGGGCAGAGGCTGCTCTGGGAATGGAACAAATTGTGGGTTTATGGCTCCCGTGTGTGGGGGGGGCTGTAAATCTCCCAACTTTTAACGCATCTGTTCTTTCCCGAGCAGGCTACCAACGGCTCAAGGAGGAGAGGGAGAAATATCCGACATTTCCTGACACGGGCTGCCCTCGGGAGCTCCTCAGGAAGGTTTTTAAAGGAATATTTATGGATGATCCTGGTGAATCAGGCCCTAAAAGGTACCGAGAAAGGGCTGGTGTTCATTAACTTTTGGGAACTGCGCATTGAGGATTTCCCTGTGGAGGGGCAAAAGAAATGGAGTGAAAGTGAAGGAGCTCTTGAGTTAATCCCGTTCTTTTTTCAGGTTATTGTTGTTGCTAAAAATCAGAACCTTATTTTTGATGAAGGGAAAAAAATTACTGGAAGTCCACTTTTGATATGATTTTCCTAAGAAGTTTATTTTCAGAATTCCATACTGAGAAAAATAACAGAACTTTGAGAGTTGTGAAATCCCTCAGAGGTTACTCAGTATTAATTACTCTGGGTTTAGTAATAGGAAAATTAGCACAGGATGGGTTGGTGGAAGAGCAAAGACTTCCTGGGAGAAGCAGCTGGGGCACTCCTCTTTGTCAGGGGTGATGTGCAGAATTCCAGGAACAACCAGAAAGTAAAAATAAATTCTTCCTTCTCCTCACAAGCTTTGGAGCTGTGGTACCTCAGGTGTTCCTACCTGGGGGCAGTGGTAGCCAGATGGACCTTGTTGAACATGTTCATCCATTAAAAAAATTGCTTGGATTTGGCTCTGCTCTGCTCTGGGTGCTCTTGGAACAAGGCAGGATGTGAAGAGCTCAGCCCAGGCAGAGCAAACCGGTCCCCAAGCCCTGAGATCAGGGCCTTGGGGAGGCACCAGGCAAGAACATGAGGATTTTTGGCCCTAAGATTGAGATTGGGGTCCCAGAGAGGCACTGGGCAGGAATACAAGGATTTTTGGCCCTAAGATTGGGATTGGAGTCCCAGAGAGGCACCAGGCAAGAACATGAGGATTTTCTGCCCTGAGACTGGGGTCCCAAAGGGGCACTGGGCAGGAACACGAGGATTTTCTGCCCTGAGATTGGGGTCCCAAAGAGGCATCAGGCAGGAACACAAGGATTTTCTGCCCTGAGATTGGGGTCCCAAAGGGGCACTGGGCAGGGCACTGGGTAGGATTTTCTGCCCTGAGATTTGGACTGGGGTCCCAGACAGGCACCAGACAAGAACACGAGGGTTTTCTGCCCTGAGACTGGGGTCCCAAAGAGGCATCAGGCAGGAACACAAGGATTTTCTGCCCTGACACTGGGGTCCCAGAGAGGCACTGGGCAGGAACAGGAGGATTTTCTGCCCGATGAGCTGAGCTGCAGCTGCTCTGCTCCATCCTCGAGGGAGGGAGACAAGGAGGGGGTGCAGAGGCAGGAGGGCTCCAGCAGCAGGACAGGGACAGGCTGGTGTCCAGCTGATCCTTGCACAACAGCCTCTGGAGCGTGCTGGGAGCCGTGCCCGGCCCTCGCTCGCTCACTTCTAACCCAATGCTGCCTTCTTACCACAGCCATGGAAAAGGAGGCTTTTTGCTTCTCAGTGACCTCGTGAATGCAAGGACACTGCCAATTCTCCATCCATCTTGGCATTTAAAACATCAACACCTCCCTCCCAAATGGAAAGGGAGTCAAAGGTCCTGTGCTTCCCTGTGCCCTTTGCTCTCGCTCTGTCCTCAGCTGGGGATTGGCCTTTGGGGAAGCCCCCTCTGCTCCACTAAACTGGATCTGCAACTGTGGCCTTGTGATCCCACACCCAGTGGGACTGGGAGCAGCTCTGAGGGAGGCCCTGGGGATCCTTGGATTTGTCACTCCAGCTCAGGAGCTGGGTTTGGTGCATGGCTGTGCATTCCCAGCCCCTCAGAGTGGGTGCTCCGACTCTTCCCTCCAATGTGTTTCCAACATCTCTGCTCAAAAGAGAGAGAGCTCCATCTCTCCCTCCTGTCTCCTTTTTGCTGAGACTCTGCTTGGCACTTGCACAAACCCTCCCCAGAAATAACCCTGGCTCCTCTCCCAGCCGTGGGCGCCAGGACTCCAGCGCGGGGAAGGGGACGGCTGAGATCTCCCTCCTTTTTGTGGCACATTTTGGTCGCCTCTGGCACCTCACTGGTACCAGATTTACAAGGTTCCCCCCCGCCTCTTTCCAGGTTCTTCCTCCTCTCTGGCTCACCTCTGGCCCTCAGAGGTCTCTGGGAGCACCAAGGGTTTTGTTGGCGTGGCCGCCTGCGGAACGTGGCGCCCACAAAGCTGTAAAAGTGGCCAAGAAATCCAGGGAGTTTTCCTCCCTTTGCTGCTTCCTTTGGGATGACACGAAGGTGCAGCGGAGAGGATGAGGCTGGGATCCTGTTCTGTTTGTTCCTTGGCACGTGGGTATTTTTTCTTCTGGTATGAGAAGAGTTTTGGGAATTTTTTTTACAAAGGAAAACAGAGGGATAACAGCCACAGGTGCTTGTGGGCTCTTCCTGGGGTCCTTGTTCTGGGAAGCAGCACTTAGGTCAGGGGTGGATAATCAAAACTGGGGGCAAAACCAAGGGCCTGGTGCCCAGCTGGTACAAATTGGCCAAATGTTTAAGATTTTAATGAGTTTCACCCCATGGTCTCCTGTGTAACTCCCTCACACGCTCCGGGGAGAGGCATAATAAGGAGAAGGGGAAGTTCTTCCTCTTGGAAAGCTCTTCACCTTCTCTGTGCAGAAGGGAGGTTGAATCCTGGCCGATCCAGGCAGGTTGGAGGAACTTTGAGACAAGGATTTGGCTTGGCTCTGTGCTGGTGTGGAATATCTTCCTGTTTAAGTACATAAATCACAGGAAAATGTCCCAAAATGGTGGCAATGAGCCTTGAGAGCAGCCTGTGCTGTGGGGAAGCAGCAGCAGGAGAGGCTCAGGAGGGCTGGAAAGGCAGCCCTGGCCGTGCTCTGAGGACAATCCCCTGTGCTGGGGGTCTGCACAAGCCCAGACCCTCCTGCAGTGCCCAAGGGGTGACCAGAGCTCCTGGGCTGGGGACAGCCCTGCCAGGGACATCCTTTGAGGTGAGTGCTCAGTGGGACCCTGCCCCAGAGTGAGCCATGGGGACCCCATGGCCAGTGATGAGTTGTGTTAATCCAGCTGCAGTCCTGCTTTTCTCCCTCCCCTGGGCAAGGCTGCTGATTCCCTGGGCTGTGGTGGGAAGCAGGAGCCCTCCCCAGCCCTGGCCATTCTCTGGATTAATTTAAGATGCTGTGAAGTGTGAGGTTTGGGGGTGGGAGATGCTGTCTAAAACTTGTTTGGAGGCCTGGCTGGATAAATCCCGTTGGAATTTAGTTTAACTGAGCTGACACCAGTATGAATCACAGCAGCATTCCCAGCTCTTGGACACTTCCTACCAACTGCCTGCAGGGCTCTTGCTTTTTCAAGGGGAGACTAAAAGCATCTCAAAAACTATTAAAGTCCCAAAATAATAGTGGGTTTTTTTTTTAAATTTCACTGAGGAAAAAACAACATCTGCTATAAAAATCTGCTGGCCAGGGGCAGCGGGAGCAGATCCCACTTCTCAGGGTTTGGCTGGTGGAGGCTGGAAGCGCCTCAGCCCCGTGATCCCAGCACATCCCAAAGCTGTGCCTCATCTGTCTGCAGGATTAGATGGACACAGAGAGGCTGGAGAAGTGGGGATAAAAGAAAGGACAGAGGGAATTTGATGGAAAGAGGAAGGAAATGAAAGAAAGGCTTCCAGGAAAGGGAAGGAGACAACGCTGTATTTATAAATACTGGGTTGAAGTGAAGGCTCTGGGACAGAGTCAGGCTGCTGCACAATGAAATCCATGAGGTAGCTGTCTGTTCCTGGGATTTAACTGAAGAGTGACATCTCTTCAGAGGCAGGAAAGTGGTCAGGACTAAGCATGAAACATGTAAGATGGCAGAATTCAAAAGGATAAACATTATTTGATACCTTATTTATAGGGCACCACAGGGGAAAGGTAAAGGTTTCAGAAAAGAAAGAAGCACTTTAATTTTATCTGGAGATTTTCCAACAATAAAATCTAATCCATCATTCTCCGTGTGTGACTGCTCTTAATGAAAATTTAGAGGCTGTGAGTGAAATTTAGAATTCCCAGGGGATGCTATTAGGAAGATGTCTAGCAGCTATGCAAAACCTGTTAGATCAGAGCCCTGCCAGAGGCTGGCCAGGGCTGCAGTGTGAAAAGGACACCTCGGATTTCGGGGAGCCGAGGCCCCACCAGCCTCTCCCAGTGGGATTCCTCAGGGGACGCTCATCCCAGGGCTCCCCCCGGGATCAGGGACACCAAGATCCATCCACAGCAGCTGTGTTGATCCCAAAAGAGAAGCATTTGGGCCATTTGTGTTTGTTTTTCACCCATGATGCTGAGAGTTGTGGATTTCTCTCATGTGCTCCCCAGGTTTTTTAACTGATCCCAGTTAAGAGCTCTCGAAAGAAGCAGAGAGAAAATCTATTTATTCAGAGAGCCTGGAGTGGTTTGGGGTGGAAGGAAATTGTAAAGCTCATCCAGTGCCATTCCCAACACCCTCCACAATCCCAGAGTGCTTCAAGCCCCAATGTCCAACCTGGCCTTGGGCACCTCCAGGGATGCAGGGGCAGCCACAGCTGCTCTGGGAATCTGTGCCAGGGCCTGCCCACCCTCACAGGGAGGAACTCCTGAATCCCAATATCCCACCTCAACCTACCCAGGGTGGCTCCAAGGCACATCCAGCCTGGCTTTGGACTCCTCAGCCCATCTTGGAGCTGCACAGGGCCACAAAGTGCCTCTCATCCCTGCTCATTTCCAATCCTCTGCACTTTATTTTTAATTAAAGCAGATCACCAGACTGTTTCCAATAGTTTTTAATGGTCAAAAAGGGGCTTGGATTATAAAGGCAATAATGTTCAATTATTGAAGGGCCTGCATGTCCATCATGAATCAGTTTAATACCAAAGTCACTGGCAATTATTCAACTGATTCAAAATGAGGCTCCATCAGAAAATGTTAAATCACAGGATAAATCTGTCCTGGGCAAGGCTTTAGTAATCAAAATTCTCTCAAAGCAGAAAAAGCTTTTCTAAAAGCAGGGGGGGGGAAAGGTTACAGCTTAAGCCAGACATTAAATAGTAATGCCAGATGTTAAACAGTTGACTGAAATTATTGGCAGTTATCAAATGCAAGATACTACTGGGTGCAGAGCTCTGCCACCAAGTTTGTAATCTGGGCAATGGGCTTAAATATTCCTGTCATTTTCTGCCTATGGATGAGAGGCAATTTGGGTTATAGAATAATAACCTCTTAATTGTCAGCAGATGAGCATCAGCCTCCTGCAACATCAAAAACCAAGCCCAAGTTTAATGTGGAACCTTCAATGAGAGATGGTTTTAAACTCTGTAGTTCTGTTGGATCTGTGGAATTAAGCACAAGGTCCTGCTGGGACCCCTGTGCCTGCAGACAGCAGTGGGCACCTCAAGAATTCCTAAAATACCGAACAAAACACCCTAAAAAAGGGTTCACAGATTTTTTTGTCAATCTTTTCTACCCCAAAATTTGCTTTATTTCAGTTTTTCCATGAATTTCTGTGCTGCAGAACTCCAGTAGCCCAGGATCACTCGGAGCAGGTACTGCTGTTCATGTGGGGTCTCAATTCCTTGGGTGGCTCTGCCTTTCCCCCTCTCCTTCCCCTCTCCATCCCATCCCATCCCCAGTGTCCAGAGGATTTGGGAGCCTGCCCTGGCACTGATTTCTTGTGCAGCACGTGGGGTGCGGGATCCTGCAGAACTCCAGCCAGGTGTCCTGCACCAACCCCTCCTGTGGCATCAGCCACTGCTGCCACCCATGGGGGAAAAGTGGCACCTGGCTCAGGCCAGGTGAGTGCCCCGTGCCCAGGAGGATCAGTCAGGGATCTTTTCCCAGCAGGACACTGAGCACCTCCTGCCCTGCAGGATGAGACCTGCTCTCCCTCCATGCTCAGCTTGGGGTATGTCAGAAATAACTTCTGCAGGGACAGGACAAGGGAGAAACTGAAAGAGAGGGGGTTTAGGTGGGAAATTGGGAAGGAATTCCTCTCTGGGAGGGTGGGAGGCCCTGGCACAGATTTCCAGAGAAGCTGTGGCTGTCCCTGGATCCCTGGCAGTGCCCAAGGCCAGGCTGGATGGGGCTTGGAGCAGCCTGGGACAGTGGAAGCTGTTGGGGGTGCAATGGGATGATTTTTAAAGCTCTTTCCAACCCAAACCCTTCAGTGATTCCATATTTCTATGAATGGAGCTCCCCACAGGCACAAGCACAGCCCCAGCCTGTCCCACTCACTGCACCCTCTAATAAATTGTCCCCCATGCCTGGGCTGAGGCTGAAGTAACAAAATTCAGCTGCTCAGATGAGCCAAACCCCACGTTTGCTTTAATTTTTAATCTTTTTCTCCCTCTTTTTCTCCTTTCTTCCTTGCTACAGAGCTGAGAGCCTGGACAGCAGGGCTGGGTTTGTTCCTGCCTCGGCAGCAGCGGGAACATCCCAGCTCCAAGGCTGGAGGATGGCGAGGAAAGGGTCAGGACACATCCCCCGACTGCAAGCTGAAGAAAAATGTTGGCAGAGCAAAGCTTGCCACAGGAAGAAAAGGTTGTCCTGGCTGTTCATATTCCTCCACATGGGGTGAGTAAAACTGTCGGTCAGACTGATGCACAGAGGGGAATAAAAACTCATTAAAGGGCCAAAAGGAAACCCTATTAAAATATCAAATATAAACCGGAGGAGACTTGATCACCCAAGTGCTGGAGGAGTGTCAGGGCTTGAATGAATCTGACTTTTTTCCCCCTGAAAGCGGAGGAAATGCGTTTTGTGGAAAGCCAGGTGGGATGAGGGGCAGGTAGGGTGTCAAAGAGCACTGATAATATTTCAGGGCCTCGCTCGGAGCCGGGAATACGAAGGGGATTTATCCGGTTTTCGGCGGGGAGGAGAGTGCTGGCAGATTTTTGAAGGAATTCCAAGGAGGTTCAGACTCATCTGGTTCTTAAATCGAGAGCTCTTGGCCGCCGCTGTGCCGGGGCAGGAGCATCTCCACTGCTCATTGCCGGGACTGTGCCTGGCTCGAGGAGGATTCTCCTGCCCTGGCCCAGCTCTTGTCCTGCCGAAAAGCCAAAAAAATAGAGCATTTCATGTGTTCTGAACTACCCAGAGAACCATCCTTCTCCCAGCATCTCATTTCTGCTTTATGTGGTCTTGAGAGAGGAAAGAAGTTACAGGGAGAGAGAGCAGAACAAAACATTTTCTTTCAAGCACTGAAATCTGTGTCAGTCCAGTCAGTGCTGGAAGGGATGGAGCCTGGTGTCCATTCGTGCCTCAGGGCTGATGGACTTTTAAACTAAACTGAATTCTGTCAGGCTTTCACCCCTTCCTGCACATTAGGAAAACCACGTGGGGGGAAAAAACCCCAGGATTTGTACCTCACCCAGAGCATCTCCTGCCTGGTCAGCACCCAGAGTCCTCTTTTGGGAGGTTTTCTCCAGTGTGGACCTCTGGTATCTCATAGGTGTGAAAGCTTTTCCATGGTTTGGGAATGTTTGTCCCATTTGTTCCTGGATTTGAAGTTTTTTGGTTGTGATTAAACTCAGGGAAGGCATGAGTGAAGGGTTTCTCTCTCTTACACATCTGTTAAATGTGTTACCTTTGGGATTTGGAGCTGTTGTCCAGTTGGTTGAACTTTGCATCAGAATTCAGGAATGGCGTTGGGATGAGGTTGTGAGGGGAACATCACTGGGCCATCACCTCAGAAATTTCACTCCCTCACAGACACATCAGAATCACCTAAATCCTGTTTCCTCCTGAAACCTGAGCTGGTCCCACACAGCAAAGCACTGAGGGGTTTCTCAAAGGTGAAAAGGGGGGACGTACCCTCACAACCCCACAGAGAAAGCTTGAAAACCCCACAACTCTTTCCCAAAAGCTCAGTTCAAAGAATCTCTTTTCCATTTCCAGCTCTGGACATCATTTTTGCGGCCAAACGCGCCCAAGAGCTGTGACAGGAGTCAGCTGGGGTGGGCTCGACTGCTGGATTAGCACCTGCCCAGGTGGGATTGGAGGTTTTGATCCTCAGAGCCTTTTCCAGTCCACTGATCTGTCCCAAACCTTTCACCAGGTACAAACTGTGCAGCAGAATGAAGTAGCAGTGAATGTAAATGGGACGTGGAAAGGTTTTTGAACAGATGTTTTAATGGTCTGTTTGCTGTTGTGGTCAGAGAGAAATTCCCTTTGACTTCAGGAGCTGGAGGGTAGAATCCCACTCCTCTGGCCCTCAGCTGCTCATTCCCAGGGAGCTGAAGTCCCCAGGTGATGTCCCAACAGCTGCAGAGTCCCCTGGAAGCAGGGGTGGGGGAATCACCTGTCAAATATGTAAATCTGTTTGCATTTCCAGCTGTGGTTTGAGATGTTTCTGGCACAGATTCCAGAGAAGCTGTGGCTGCCCTGGATCCCTGGAAGTGTCCAAGGCCAGGCTGGACAGGGCTTGGAGCAATCAGGGACAGTGGAAGGTGTTGGGATTGGAACTGGATGAGCTTTAAGGTCCCTTCCAGGATCCTCTGATTCCATGATGTCAGCCCCAGACCTCGAGCTTGGCTGGATCTGGGCACAAAACCCACCAGGGCAGAGCAGACCGAGCTCAGGCAATGTGAAATTCAATATTTTACACCCACACCACTAAAAATAAGCCGCCGCCGCCAACTCTTCATCTGGAAAGAGGAACCACCGATGTCACTGGGTCTTGGACAAGGCACAGCACTCAAGTCCTGACCATATTTAGCCATAAGATCATCTCCCAGGACTTCACAAAATCATGGAATCACAGGATGGTTTGGGTTGGAAGGAGCCTTAAATCTCATCCAGTCCCAGCCCCCTGCCATGGGCAGAGAACCAGGAATTTCTGCATGAGAGCAGAGTTTTAGAGAAAAGTCTTCTGGCCAAGGGCCAGTTCTGCTGTTGTTATTTCTCCCTGCTATCTCCATACTTCATTTCATCCCCCAAAATTGCTGCGTTGAGTTACTCAAGGTTGCTAAAACCCTGTAGTGCTAAGGAGGCAGCGAGAGGGAGGAAATTATGTCTCTAGAAAATGCCCCACACAGCTGAAATCAGGCCACCTCTTTGGGTGTCAGGTTCAGATTTTGTCGTTGTAAGCAGAGAAACTTGAAACATTTTGCCCAAATGTGTTGAAAGCCACAAAGACATTAAAGATTATTCATGGAATAAATATTCATTTGCAGGAAGAGGGATTTTTTTTTTAAATGCATGAATATTTCAGGCAGGGTGTGCAGTTGCTTGAAGGAAAAGGTGACTGTATTCTGAGTGCTGTTTAAATAGTTGCTAATATTAAGGATATGAGGAATTAAAGGTGTCAGGGCACTTCATTTTTAAGATGTAACCATGGAATAGAATTCCAGAATGGTTTGAGTTGGAAGGGTCATTAAAGACCATCCAGTTTCAACCCCCTGCCATGGGCAGGTTCTGCTTAAGTTAAAATCCTTCCTAGATTTTCTTTAACTGATTCTTATTAGTGAAAAATTCCCTCAGAATCAGTCCTCAAACTTTCCCTCCCAGGTGCTGTAACACCATCACCCTGCTGAACAACTTTAACCACAAACACATTGCACTTGTAGCCCTGAACACCAGAAAATATCTTTATTTTATTCACAGGTCCCGTCGGCTTTTTCCCTGCGAAAACTCGATTCCCTGTGCCAGCAGCACATTAAGACATCGCAGCTTCAGCTCTCCCTGGTTCAGAATTCCCATTTTTTTTGAGGTCGAGTCCTGGCTGAGCCTGTGTGGAGCTCTGGTACCACCTAGTGTTACTGGGGGAAGCCTCAGCTGCTGCTGGCGGCTTTTCCTCGCTGATGTCGCGACAGAAGGTGGCGATGGGGGTGAGGAGACGCAGCGACAGCATCTCCTCCTCCTCCAGCAGGGCTGGGAGGGGAACAACTCGGAATCACAGAATCACGGAATATCCTGAGCTGGAAGGGACCCCACAGGGATCATCCAGTCCGGCACAAAACCATCCCCAAAAATCACATTTCCCTGGTGAGGAACCTGCGATGGGTCTCCTCTCTCCTGTGCTGGGTGCTCCTGCTCTAGCTGGAGTAACTTTATTATTGTGATTGTCATGAATTATTGTGATTATCTGAATTATTGCAATTATTGTGGAATTCTGGAATGATTTGGGTTGGGAAGCACCTTCAGGACTGTCTCATGAATTATTGTGATTATCATGGAATTATTGTGATTATCAAGGAATTCTGGAACGGTTTGGGTTTGGAGGCACCTTCAAGCCCATCTCATGAATTATTGTGATTTTCATGGAATGACAATCACAATTATGAATTATTGCGATTATCATGGAATTATTGTGATTATCACAGAATTCTGGAGTGGTTTGGGTTTGAAGGCACCTTCAAGACTATCTCATGAATTATTGCGATTATCATGGAATTATTGTGATTATCAGGGAATTCTGGAATGGTTTGGGTTGGGAGGCACCTTCAAGACCATCTCATGAATTATTGTGGTTATCATGGAATTATTGTGATTATCACAGAATTCTGGAATGGTTTGGGTTTGAAGGCACCTTCAAGACCATCTCATGAATTACTGTGATTTTCATGGAATGACAATCACAATTATGAATTATTGCGATTATCATGGAATTATTGTGATTATCACGGAATTCTGGAATGGTTTGGGTTTGAAGGCACCTTCAAGCCCATCTCATCCCAATCCCCGGAACAGACCAAGTTCCCTCAACTGCTCCTCCCATGGCTTCACCTCAAGGCGCCACCTTTGTCTCACTCTTTTGGACGCTCTCCCACAGCTCAACATCTTTTATTTTGGTAACCAAAACTGCTCAAAATATTCGAGGAGGGGCCAACCCCAGGGCAGAGTGTGGTGTTGTGGTCTTCGCTAATGAAAAATGTAACTAAATTATCGGTAAGAACCAATCAGGTCCCGGCAGAATGGGTGTGGGGAGGTCAAAGTAATTAGACGAGCAATTGGTCTAAATGTGGCAACTAAATGTGAAAATAGGAATTAGTTACTGCTGGAAAGGGTGTGGGGGTCTTTGTAATTACGGGAAAAATGGGTGTTAATGTTTTTGGTAACGAGTAAATTTGAAGGAACCAATGAAGGAATACCTGTGGGGATTTAAGAAGAACCCTGTGAACTTCAGGGAGAAACGTGCAGGCTGAAGAGATCTGTGAGTATGAACTTCATCCAGGGGCAGTTTAAATGGAATATTAATGGTCGTACAACTGTGATGGGGGGATACATGTTAAATGGGGAATACGTAGTATTGGGACTGTACCTCCCCGCTGCCTCGGCCAAGGGGGAAAAGAGCAGGGAAACGTGGTCGGGCAATGAGGATTAAAGGAAGCTGTGCCTTTTAAAAACTCCAGAGAGACCCCACAGAGGTATGGCGCCGTTCTCTCTCCGTTACCCGAATAAAGTTGATTTTTGCGGGGTTCCCGTGTCTCTCGCTGGACACTGCCCAGTCCCAGCGGCGCTGCCCGCACAGCTCGGCGGGGTGTGCAGGGTCCGCCGTGGCGGCCACGGAGACACGGGGGACAGCCCCCGCAGGGCGCTGCGCGGCTGCTGATTTCGCGGAGAACAAAGCGCCGATTTCGCGGAGAACAAAGCGCCGATTTAACGTTTTTACTGAAAAATCCTTTTATTTAACGCGTGGCAGCCCGCACGCCGTGCCCTCACCCAGCATGGCGGCGCTCCGCAGCCCTCAGGCGGCGCGGTGAGGGCGGAAGGCGCGCGGGGCGCGGCCCGGAAGCGCTCGGCCCTTCAAAGAGCGGCGGGAGCGGGGTCCGGGTGAGCGGGAAAGCCAACGCCGGGAATCCCGGGAAAGCGCCGGGGAAACTCCGGGAATCCTGGGCAGAACGGCACGGCTGGAAGCGCTGAGCGGGCACCCGAGCTGCTCTGGGGGAGGTGGGTCGGGGGTGCCTCGGGAGGAGGCGGTTTGGGGCTGGGGGGGCGAGCGGCGTGTGAGGCGTTGGGGGTGTCGGAGGGGAGGGGAAGCGAGTGGGAAATTAAAGGAAGCGACTTTAAAAAACATCCAGTTTCAGCCCCCTGCCATGGAGGGTTCTGCTTCGGTTAAAATCCTTCCTAGGTTTTCTTTAACTGATTCTTGTTAGTGAAAAATTCCCTCGGAATCAGTGCTGAGATTTTTGCATCTCGGGTGCTGAAACAGCATTACTTGTGGGGAGGGATGAGATGGGGGATGCTGGAGTTTGGGAATGGGGTGCAAGGGGGGATGTTGGAGTTTGGAAAGGGGGTGAAATGGGGGATGTTTGAATTTGGGAAGGGGGATGTTCGAGTTCGGGGACAGGTGAGGTGGGGGATGTTTGAGTTTGGGAAGGGGAGAGGGAGTGGGGGTTTTGTTGTTGTTTCTGGTGTTCCTGGTGTGGCTGGGCTAAGGGACAGCTGAATTGTTGCTAATGGGAATTGTTGTGGAATTCTGGAACGGTTTGGGATGGGAGGAAACTTAAACAGCAAAATTTGGGAAGGATAAAGATAAAAAAACCCTCCCAGCAGTACATAGTGATAGAGAGTCAGGCTTTACTTTATTCTGGCCAGGATGTGCCATGGAAAATACTCCATATACAGATGGCTCTTTACTAGACAGCTTGCAGATTTATACACACAAAACCCAAAGCAATTCCCGTTCATTGGTCCCAAATTTAATGTTGCATCATTTCCAACAATCCAGTCCCACCACTTGCCATGGGCAGGGACATCTTCCACTCAATCAGGATGCTCCAGGGCACCTCCAGCCTGGCTTTGGACACTCCCAGGGATCCAGGAACAGCCACAGCTTCTCTGGAAACCTTTGCCAGGGCCTCCGTGCCCTCCTAGGAAAGGATTTGTCCCAAAATCCCCTCCAACCTTTCCCTGTCAGTGGGAACTCATTCCCCTTCTCATTCCACAGCCATTCCCACCAAACCCACCGCAAGAGCAGTTTATCCCATATTTTAAAGTTTTTTCTTCTCTTTTCTTCTCCTTATTTTCAGGGTTCCTTGAGCTCTGGATGGAAGCTGCAGTGGGTTTTGAGGTGCTGAGTGCACTGAGGATGAAAGATCTCTGTGTGTAATGTCATTTACCCAGCAGAGGAGAAGAACTGGGGTCTCAGAGGAGTCTTATTCTTCCCTTGTTCAAGAAAACACCTTAAAAGTGCAAATGGACAGTCAGTGTTGCCCTGGTGGCTGCCAGGTGGTTCCAGTTTGGAAGTTGGTGGCCATGTGGCCATCAGAAAAGGAGGAGGAGGACAACATAATCCTGATCAGTGATGATGATGATGATGAAGGGGAGAGCACCCAAGAGAGTTCAGTCCTGTTTGTAGAGCCACAGGGTAAGAGCAGTTCCCTTGCTGCTGCTGGAGTTCCCTGAAAAATTTGGGGAATAAACTGAATTAATTCTGTGTTATGCTTGAAATCTGTCCTTGTGCTACACAAGTGAATCAAACCAGGAGGAAACCCCCAGTTTGTAGGGATATCTTTGATGGCACTACTTCAAAGGATGCTGCTGTGCAGTTTTAAAATACTTCAAATTGACCTCAGACTGGGCCTTTTCAGCTGGGTCCTTTTTCATTTGGTTTGATAGTTCATGGAAGTTTTTTGTGCCATTCTGCCAGATCCCAAAAAATGTGCTGCAAAGTGTTCAAAAAGTAAATCTCAGTAATTTCTAACCCTGATTTACACCTCCTGCTCTCCTTCCTGCAGAGAAGTCTCCTGTGGAAGAGAAGAAATCAGAAGAGCTGGTGGATGAGGAGGGGGATTTAGTGGTCACCTACTGCAAACAAGCCAACGTGATGCCTCACGCCAGGCACGACTGCACCACGCAGCCCTTTGAGTATGTCCAGGGCTGGGCAATCCCCTTTGGGCTCCCATTTCCCACATTTCCCTTTGTAACAGCTGCAGGCAGCAGCACAGCTGGGCAAGGAAGAGATTTTCCTAATGAACCTTCTGGTTTTCAACCTTGCAGGAGGACAGAGAGTGACACTTGCTTCCCCCTGGGGAAAAATGCAGATACTTGTGACCAGTGCTACTGCTACATCTGTGACAAGCTGGCTGCTGAGGTGAGGACAGGGCACAGCTTGCAGGAGACAGAATTGTGGATCAGATAGATCTTTAGCCAAGCCCTGCCTTAGGCTCAGATTTTTGGCAGCAGCTCTGCTCAGGTGACTGTGCCTAAACCACTCTGGCTCACGAGTTCTTAAGGTCAGGTCTTCTATCAGATGAGTTATTTATTGAATAGACAGGAGGGAGCAGGGAAAGGGCTTTTAACAGTTGTTTATTACACAGGATGGAACAAAGCAGGTTACATAAAGCAGTGCACAATAACAAGATATCTGTATCAAAGCTGGCAAAGAAATAGGATAGATTAGGAGTCAGTAATTCTAAACTCCCAGGAAAGAGTTAAGGGCTTTAAAAGAATAATACAGGAAATTTGATTAACAGTTCCTCATAACTACTAAAAGTGTGGTTCTGTTGGGGTTTATTTCTGGTCTGGGTAATTGTTGGAGTAAACATACATTTATATGTCCTGTTTGCTTCAGGCACACAGTGCATTTTATAAAATCAGATTACTAAATCAGACATTTGTTAATGAATTAGAGAAATGCCAGCTTTCTAAACTGTCCCCACTGGAGTTAGGAGGGGAGGGAATTGTGTGGGGGTGGTTTATTTGCTTGGACCTTTTGTGAACTTCAGAAGACTTTGAGCTGTGGGGAAACTTGGGGTGAACATGCAAAGACAGGGCTCAGTTCCCAGTGGGGAGGGTGCCAGCCCTGAGGCTCTCTGGGAAGGGCTCAGCCATGACAGGTAATCAGTGAGGGGCTTTTTTGAAATGATTGCCATGATATCAAATGGTTGCCTGTCAAAATATTTACTCAGGTGCAAGGAGGATAAAAGGATTGTAACCCCTCACTCAGTGCAGAGAGGAAAACACAAAAACCCAGCAACCTCTCCCTGTTTTGTATTTTCTGACACAGTGCCAGCTCTGGACAGTCCCTTCCCTGTGCCACTGCAATGCCCACAACAAGAGCAACTTCTGGAAGGCCCAGAGGAACTTTGCCCTGGCTGGAATCTTGGCCACCTTCAACCTGGAGCTGCTGGAGCTGGACACAGAGCTGCGCCGTGGGGGTGGGTGCTCTGTCCCCAGGGACCTGCTCAGGTCCTGTCCTGGCTGCTCTGTCCCCAGGGTCCTGCTCAGCTCCTGTCCTGGCTGCTCTGTCCCCAGGGACCTGCTCAGCTCCTGTCCTGGCTGTTCTGTCCCCAAACACCTGGGGCTGCTCAGGTCCTGTCCTGGCTGCTTTGTCCCCAGGGACCTGCTCAGGTCCTGTCCTGGCTGCTCTGTCCCCAGGGTCCTGCCCAGCTCCTGTCCTGGCTGCTCTGTCCCCAAACACCTGGGGCTGCTCAGGTCCTGTCCTGGCTGCTCTGTCCCCAGACACCTGGGGCTGCTCAGGTCCTGTCCTGGCTGCTCTGTCCCCAAACACCTGGGGCTGCTCAGCTCCTGTCCTGGCTGCTCTGTCTCTGTCCCCAGGGACCTGCCCAGGCCCTGCCCTGGGTTACAGCTTGGCTGCTCCACTCCAATCCTTGGGGAGTTTTTAAGGAGTAAATTGCTGTGCCTGCTTTCTTCTTCCATGCTTGGACCAGGGATGGGTTTGCAGGTGCAGATTCCTGCTTTTCTCCATCTGGGGGAATCACAGAATGGTTTGGGATGGAATGGAGTTGGAAGATGATCTCATTCCAGCCCCTTTCCTTGGGCAGGGACAATTTCCACTATCGCAGGGTGCTCCAAGCTCCATCCAGCCTGGCCTTAGACAGCTTCTCTGGGCACCCTCTGCCAGGGCCTCCCCACCCTCACAGGGAACAATTCCTTCCCAATATCCCACCTGAATTTCCCCTCTTTCAGCAACAAAGCTTTCCTGACCAGTAAAACTGGATGCAAACAATTTCCTGAATAATTTCACATGGGGAACTTTGTCTTTCGATTTTGGAAAAAAACCATGCAAAACTCTTTGTGTTTTTTTTTTTTTTTTGTCTTGTCTCTTAGGAAATCTCCTAGAAAAATTCATCAGGGATCTTTCTGTAGCCTATAACAAATACCTGGTGGGAGAAAGGATCTGTCCCCCAGGATATGAATGCTGCTGCCAGCCAAAATTGCCCCCGGGGAGGTGCAGGGTCTGCAGCTCACGGAATATGGAGGTGGTGTACAAGTAAGTGACAACAGATTTGGGTTTGTCAGGGCAACGTTGATATATTTTATGAGTTATAATCAAAATTGTGGCACCTGAGACAGCAAAAATAGAGTGGAGAGAACTTATATGGTGAGTATGATAAATTGCATTTGACTGTAGTTTAAAATCCCTCTTCAATGTGTCTTTAAATCTCCTGTGCTGCGCAGGACACCTGATGATGTCTGATATTATAACCTGGGAAAGTGGGAACCTGAGGCCTGGGCTTTGGGGTGGCTTTAGGTGGGATATTGGGAAGGAATCCCTCCCTGGGAGGGTGGGCTGGCCCTGGCACAGATTCCCAGAGCAGCTGTGGCTGCCCTGGGTCCCTGGCAGTGCCCAAGGCCAGGTAGGAGCAGCCTGGGACAGTGGAAGGTGTTGGGGTTGGAATTTAAGGTTCCTTCCAACCCAAACCATTCTGGGATTTCTTGCTAATTTCTTTCTTAGAACGAGTTTCGCTTTTTCACTGGTAAAACAAACCTTCCAAATACCAAAGTATTGGTGATGCCAGCACCTCCTCGGTGTGCTGGAGATCTCCGAAGGCAAGGTGGGGCTCTGGATTGCTGTCAGGCTGTGGGATGGCCACAATTACCACTTGTTTAGGAAATCCGTTGTTGCAGACCCTTGATCTTACAGGCCACTTGACTTTCTCAGGTATTGTGATGTTTTCGAGCTGGTAGCAAGATTTTTAAATCAGGCAGACCAAGAAAGCCCCAAAGCTGCTGCTGTCATGCTGCTGGGAGCAGCTAAACAGATTGCCCTGCACAAAGACCCTGCTCTGTAAGTACCTGGCCCACAGACAGTGGGGGATCTTCATTCTTTCCTCCAGGGGAGGGGAATTAGTGAGAGAATCCCCGGGGTTTGTTTATTAGGAATGTGTAAAAATCCCAGCCCGGGCTGCAGCACAGCAAGAGGAAGATGAGCAACACACTGAGGGAGAAGTGGGATTTGGGGCAGGAGGGACTGGGGGAAGAGAAGAGCTTGGATGTGAGAGGGAAAGGTTCAGCAGGAATGAGAGTTTGTGATCTCTGTCAGAAATCCCTGCCAAGGGAAAGCCAGATTTAATATTAAACAACAAAGTTGGTTGGCAAGATTTGCTCCAGTGCTTACAGGAGAGCTTAGGCACAACAAAGGCAAACAAGCAACAACAAAACCGAACATAATCCAGGCATTCAGAAAAGGAAACGAACCGAGAACCACCGAGGGCAGTGCGGGACAAAGGGAACAGAGCAAACATAAAAAGGAGCTCGGCCTTAAAAGCTTAACAGCACCCCCACTTAGCAGTACTTGAAATTATACCTTAAGCTTAGCAATTCAACAAAGAAACAGCACTTACACCTCACTTAAGCTTAGCTTAAAACTTAACCTTAACGATTTAAGGGGAGTAACACTTTAACAGCATTTAACCTTACTTAGAACTTCGAAGTTACAGTTAGCAACTCATCAGAACACTTTTCAACAGCACAGGGAGCTTTGCTTTGTGAAACCTGAACATTTTGGGGTTTAAGTTCAGGGGTTTTGCTAGAAGAGAAGGAAATGATGGCTGGATTGGTTTTAAAGAACAGCTCCCCTGCAGTTCCTGCCGAGGAGAGATCTAGATTTGCAAGGGGCAGGCTGCATTTGTTATCTGGGAATTTTTCACTGTGTTTTGCACTTCAGCACTTGTTTCAGTCTTTGCAGGAATTTTTTTTCAGTATGCCAGCTTCCAAGATTTTTTCCTTAAAAAGTATTTTCCTCAACAGTTGAGTACAAAGCAGGGGAAAAGGCAGGAAGGGGAGCCAGGCATTCATTAGTGTTGGTTTTTTCCAGGCTTAGGAGCTGTCAGAACCTTAGCCACACTGCTTCCCTAAGGATTGCTGTCCCATTTCTGTTCCAGAGGTAAGATTGGTTTCCTTGCTGGCTGCAGACTTTCTTGGCTTGGCTTTAAAATGTGTTTCAGGTGACAAATCCCCTGTTGAGAGGCACGTGGGAGGCCAGAGCAGGTTGTGGTTGTTGCACCAAGGAGAGGTCACAGCAGCAGCCTGGCAGGGTTCCCCTGGGATGGGGCATGGAAAAGCTCCCCCAGAGGCTGGAGAACGAGGACACCCAGCTCCCTTGGCTTCATTCACTTCCCATTTTAGCTCTGTCCTTCACCTTTCCCCCCAAATTCACCTGCCACAGAAGGTTGATGAGTGAAGAATTCAATTCTTTCCAACCCAGTTCTATATTCTCACCTTCTCTGGAACTAATGACAGATACAACCCAAATCCTTCAGCAGTTCTCATTTTAAATTGCTAATCTTGGTTTTTTTTTTTTTAAATTTCTTACTTGGAACAAAAAGAGGGAAGAGTTTGTCTTTACCTCCCTGCCAGTATTTCAAAGAGCAAACTCTTCTTTTTCATCTCCACTTACCAATTAATACAGAAATGGTTCCGGTAGAAGGGAAGGTGCAGGAGCTCAGGCCCAGCACAGTTTGAAGTGTTTGCTGTACACATTCCTTGGAGATCTTTATTTTAAAGCTTAAACCCCACAGAACCTTGGTTTTAAAAATAACAGCATAATAATAATATCATTCTTCCCTACAAAACTTAAAAGCAGAAATCCACATTCAGATCCAAACAAAAAAGCCCAAACTCGTGCAGTTTCCCATATGATTAAAAAAGACAACTTGTTAGTAACTCACCTCATTTTAAAATACCCTTTTTGAATTCTTTTTCTTTTCAAATCTCAGGATCATAACCCGACTTCAGAGGATGCTGGTGTTGTGTGACTTCCCAAAAATTCTGTATGACAAGTTTGTTGAGTATTTCCAGTCCATCTCCCTTCCCTGCCACTGCTATGCCTTCTCCAACAGGTGAGTTCTGGGGCTTCTGAGCGTGTTTGGATCAGTTGCCAGCAGAATGTTCTTTCCCTGATGATAAAAGTGGGAGCATTTTAGAGGAATATTTCAGTATTTGCTGCTTTCCCTGTTTGTTGTTTGATGCCGTGACTGAGCTGTTCTCCCTAAAGTTTTATTTCTTTTCCCCCAGAACTGAGCTCTAAACCCCAAAATGTTTTATTAATCAAACTTCAGAATCCTTAAAGGAGCTAATTAGTGATGTACAGCAAAACACAGTTAAAAATTACTTTATTTTTATCCTTCCAGCTTGAATGTTTTGCCCTGGGACCACGTGTTACTGACCACAGTTTTAAAAGGCCAGAACATCACTGGGCAGAGGAGACAGAAAGGAAGGAAAACGTACCTGTGGGAAGCTCTCCCTGTCGTGGAGGCTCGAGTGGAGAAACTGCTGGAGAAAAAGAAGTGAGATTGGTTTGGCTTTTTCACTTTGTGAACTTAATTCTTATATTTTGACTGATCCAAACCTCTCTACTTTGGTATAATGGGGAAACACAAAACAAACTCTTTTTTAAATTATTTTTTTTCCTCTCAACAAGGCCAGGAGCTTTTTGAAGTCACTCAAAGCCCTTTGAATGCCTCAGGACCAAAAAAAGATTGCTAGAGTGGCTCATTTCTGTGTCTCCAAAAATCCTCCAGGTTTTACTTGTTGATTTTCCAAGCAATTCCTCTTCATCAAAGGCTGGCAAGTGGAAGGCAGCCAGAAGAGTGTTCTGGGTCTTCAGAGGGCTGTCCTCCAGAAAATCCAAAATTGCAAAGAATCCAGTCCACTTAAAGAATTCAGCTGCAAGGCAACCTCTGGTTTTATTTTAGCAGAGCTGAGATAATCTGAGAATAACCTCTAGGAATTTATTTTCAGCTGTATTTCTGTCTTCCTGTGCAATGTCTCCTGTGTGAGAACCTCTCCTGGTTCGCTTCTTTCATTGTAGGAAATGTTTGCCCTGTGCACAGTTCTGCACTTCCTTCCCCTTCCTTCTCACCTTCTGTTTTTCTCCTCAGGTACAAGGAAGTTGTTCGGTACCTGAGAGCTGTGAAATGCAATGAAAACCAAAGGTAAATGGCTTTTCCCTTTTCTTTTTCTCTCTTTTCCCCTATTCCTCTCTCTTTCCCCCCTCCTTTCCTTTCCCTTGTCTTTTCCTCCCTTTCCTTTTCCCCTTGTTTTTCCCCTTTTCCTTTTCCCTCTCTTTCCCCCCCTTTCTTTTCCTCCCTTTCCTTTTGCCTCTCTTTTTCCTCCCTTTCCTTTTCCCTCTCTTTTTCCTCCCTTTTCCCTTCTTTTTCCTCCCTTTCCTTTCCCCCCTTTTTCCCCCTCTCTTCCCCCCGCCGTAATGGTCAAACCCAAGCAGATCTCTCCAGAAATCCTACAAAACCTCATCCTAATGAAACCCAAACCTTCGTTTCCTCTTGCCAGGCTCCGAGACCTTCGGGATCTGATCCCGTTCTACCTGTGCAAAACTGGGAATTTCCTGGATGCTGCCCACTCCCTGCTGTTCCCTGTGAACAGCCTGGCTTGCTGCTCTGCCTGCAGGATCACCCCCTGCCAGTTCAAGGTCTACCTCAAGATCTTCAGGACAGGCTGTGTTCCCTCTGGGAATGACATGCTGGAGACAGGGCCCTGGGTTACAGCTGGTGAGTGTCACTTCTTCCTTCCTGCCTGCCTTCCTGCCTTCCTGCCTTCCTGCCTTCCTGCCTTCCTGCCTTCCTGCCTTCCTGCCTTCCTGCCTTCCTGCCTTCCTGCCTTCCTGCCTTCCTGCCTTCCTGCCTTCCTGCCTTCCTGCCTTCCTGCCTTCCTGCCTTCCTGCCTTCCGCCTTTTTCCTTCCGCCTTTTTCCTTCCGCCTTTTTCCTTCCGCCTTTTTCCTTCCGCCTTTTTCCTTCCGCCTTTTTCCTTCCTGAGAGCTCCATTCCAGCTCTCATGGTCAGAGGGGTGGCAGCCCGAGCCCAGCTGGGGATGGGGTGAGGGTGGGAGTCCCTGCATCCCTGGAGGTGTCCCAGGCTGGGCTGGACAGGGCTCGGAGCACCCTGGGACAGTGGGAGGTGTTGGGTTGGAATTGGATGGGCTTTGAGGTTCTTTCCAACCCAAACCATGAAAACAGCAGGCAGGAAGGATGACTTTGTGCTGGAGCATGGATTTATTCACTTCACTTAAAACACTCATCTTGTCAGCTCATTTTCTGCTGAAAGCAAAGCAGGAGAAACTATTCAAAGAAAACCCAAAGCCCTTCATTCCCTCCCAGCATTGCCATGTCAGTGGGGGACTTGGCTGAGTGTCTCAGCTGTGACCTTGAGGAGCAAACCTCCTGATGGGAGATGTTTCATCATCAGAATCATGAGCTCAGCCTCTGATAATTGCCATCATCTGTCCTGGGCTTTGTCACCTCTCAGGGTGTCTTCTGCCACAAAAGATTTATTTGGGAGTTGTTCCCTACTGGGAGAATTCTTGGAAGTGTGAGATCCCTCAGCGTGGTGTGATGTCCACAGCAAACACTTCCTCTGGGATCACCTGGCTCAGTCTGGGTGGTGTCCAGACTTTGCAGCTTTCCAGAGCTGTGGTTTTTAGCTGGTGTTTGTTTATTCCACCACAAAGCAGTGTAGAACAGCTGTAAACACCTGCTGGCCCTGCAGAAACAAACCTGTAACCAAGTGACCATCCTGGTTGAGTTCCTGCTGTGGAGTGACTTGGGCTGTGTTGGATCATTTTCATTTCCATCCCTGCAGGCTCTCCCCTGAGGAGCACGGTGCTAATTAAGCAGGCACTCAAACTGCTCTACAGCAGCGAGGCACTCTACAGGAATGTGAGTGAGGCCAAAATCCCCTCTTCTCTCCTGTTCCCACTCCTTGAGAGGGCAAGGATTTACTCTGACCCCTTTTTCCTCTAAATAATTCACCCCTCTGCCCGGATTTCCCTTTGCAACACAAATGTTCTGTTGTTTTTTAGGCCAAATGTTGGAGTTCCTTCATCATGATTTTGGGGAGCGGCGATTTGCTGGAAAAGAGGGGACACCTGCTCCCCTTAGTCCTGGAAGAGCCCCCCCTTAGCTTCCAAGAGGTACCAAACAGTGCTGGGAGGATCTCCTGCCTTGGGTTTGGACAGGATTCCACTGCATGTGGGAATTGGCTCCTTCTCCCAGATGCCAGAGTGAACTTGCAGTGCCCATCCTGTGCCAGGGTGTCTCTGCAGCGTGTGGGGGTTCAGGAATGTTAAAGGCAGCTGGAAATGGGTTCATTCTGCTCCCAGCTCAGGCCTGGCACTGCTGCTGGATCTGTGCATGGTGATGTGGATCAGGTCAGAAAGGGCCTGGGCAGAGGGAATGGCTTCCACTGCCAAAGGGCAGAGCCAGGTGGGAGATGGGGCAGGAATTACTGGCTGGGAGGGTGGGCAGGCCCTGGCACAGGGTGCCCAGAGCAGCCCCTGGATCCCTGGCAGTGCCCAAGGCCAGCTGGGACAGGGCTGGGAGCAGCCTGGGACAGTGGAAGTGTCCCTGCCATGGCAGGGGTGGAAGGAGGTGATTTTTCCATCTCAGCCCTACCAAAATGAAGAGTTTTTGATGGGGGTTGGTTGGTGCTGCAGAGCCTCAATTCCCCTTGAGTGTGATGTGGAACAGGCACCATCCTCTGCAGAAATGCTGAAGAAGTCACTGAAAAGCTCATGAAACCCCCATTTCTGGCAGGGTTTGGGGTTGCTTTGGGGAGGATCTGCCATCCTTGTCCCTCACTGTCCCCTTGCAGAATGTGCTGGCAGCCAGTGGCAACTTCCTGGAGGATCTCAAGTCTGGAGTTAATGTCTCTTTACCATCTGCTATGTTCTCTGGTCAGGTGAGTGATGACAACAAAGGAATTTGTCCCCAGCAGTGAAAAACGTTTGGGTTATTAAGAAAAGCTTTCAGGAGAGGCCTGGAAGATGTTTTTAGGGGTGATCAGCTTAAGATCAGCACAGTCTGAACTCTAGAGCAGAACCGAGGGTCTCTTCTGCTCTGCACATCCTCAGGCCATGAGAAATCTTTATCCCAGTCCAAATTGATGGATTTATAAAGGAGGAGGGCTGGGAATAATTGATTGTGCCCTAACTCCTCCCAGGGTTTGACTCAAAACTCTTGAGGGGCTTCTCAAAACTCAGAATTGCCCAGAAGTTCTAAATTTCTTTTAAATCAGGGTGTCAGGTATGTGGAACTTGTTTGAAGATAGCAGGAATAACATTCCATATTCAATGCAGTCATCTAAGGAGCTGCATTACTCTTTTTTTACTTTTTTTGGAGGAAGTTTCAGTTTATTCCCTGAAGATGTGACTCCTGAGCTAGATTTTTTCCCCTTTAATTCCCTATTTCTGCTTTTGTGTGAGATTCCTCTTTTATGTGAGCACTCTGAGAGCACCAGCAATAAAATCCCTGTTCCATTCCCCTATGTTTAACTCTTGTTAAGGTTCTTGTGGATTTGCTGTGTGCCCTCCAAGCTCTCTGGCTGACCTGGAACAACTCAGTGCTGGTTTGAGTGGGTAAATAAAGGGAGAGCAGCTGTTAAATCCATGTCTTCCCTTGTTGCTGTCTCCTGTGTAGCTGCACCACGAGGCTTCTCTCATCCTGGCAGTGCAAGCAGTGCAGCAGATGCTTTGTTGTGACCTTCCCCACTTGACTTCCTTCTTAGAGATAGTCCTGGCTTTTGGGGTGAGTCCTGGAAACTGATTCCTGTTCTAAGAGATGAAAACAAATAGTGTTTAACATCTCTGTGATAATAAAAACACCATCCTGGAGCTTTGAGCCACGTTTAATTTGACTTTGTTTGATCTTTAGTCTTCTTTTATTATTATTTTCAGGAATGATTGGCACTGAGGTTAAATCATATTTTGTCTCTTCTTAGAAAAACTTCTGGGCTCTGAGGCTGTTGCTGGACCAGCTCTGCTGTGAGGAGCACGTCCTGTGTGGCACTGCCAACCTGCTCCTGAGGGACCTGAGCCGGGAGGAGGGGACCATGCTGAGAGTGTGAGTGAGCCCTGCTCCCTGGGGCAGCAGAGGGATGGTGTGGGGTGAAATTCCCTCCTCGTGGTTCTGGGGAGCAGGATTTGCTGGGAGAGAGGGGGCACCTCCTTCCCTTATCCCTGGCAGAGCCCCCCTTGGCTTCCAGCAGGGCTGGGAGCATCTCCTGCCTTGGCTTGGTGGGAATTGGCTCCTCCTGGATGCCAGAGTGAGCTCCCAGTGCCTCAACCCCTCTGGTTTTGTTGTGCAGGTGGCAGAACCTTGGCCCCCAGTACGTGGGGGAGTTCCTGTGCCTGTTCCTGACCTGCAGACACAAGAGGATGCAATCTGTGGGGCTCTTCAGCCTCAACGTGGTCATTGAGAACCTGCACCTGTGAGTGACTGGGGACTGCCCCAGGGCCCCTGAAATCCTGGCATTGTCCCATTGGGACTGCCCAGAGCCACCTGCAATAAATCCTGGCATTGTCCCATTGGGACTGCCCCAGGGCCCTTGAAATAAATTCTGGGATTGTCTCATTGGGACTGCCCCAGGGCCCCTGAAATCCTGGCATTGTCCCCCTGGGACTGCCCAGAGCCACCTGCAGTAAATCCTGGCATTGTCCCATTGGGATTGCCCAGAGCCACCTGCAATAAACCCTGGCATTGTCCCACTGGGACTGCCCCAGGGCCCTTGAAATAAATTCTGGGATTGTCTCATTCTGAGAATGGGGACTAACCCAGGGTCACCTGAAAAAAATCTTGGGATTGTCCCACTGGGACTTCCCAGAGCCCCTGCAATAAATCCTGGGATTGTCCCACTGGGAACTACCCCAGAGCCACCTGAAATAAATCCTGGGATTGTTCCACTGGGACTGCCCAGAGCCACCTGCAAATCCTGGGGTTCTCCCCAATCATTCTTCCGTAAATCTGGAATCACCTCAGCTTGGAGCAGTGAACTGTTGGATTTTTGTAGATTTTTGAGTCATGCAAAGCCAGGGGTGGCTGCACCTGTGGCCAGCTGGGAGGGAATGAGTGGGAATTTCTCTCTGTTTCAGGTGTCCCTGGGCCAGGCAGCTCTGCACCTTTTTCCACGAGTCTGTGAGTATCCCAGTATTTATAGGATTCATCAGCAAAGCAGATCCCTGATGCCCCTTACCAATTAAATATTGAAATGCTTTTTGTATTTAAAAAAACCCATTCCTGAAGGGAATTAACTGTGTTTTGTCTCTTCCCAGGGCTTGGGGCAGCTCCCCTTTGGCACCACAGTTCACCAGGAAGTTTCCAAGTTCGTCAGTGCTTTTGAGAAGTTCTGATTGGGACCAAATCCTCAGGAATATTTCCCAGTTGCTTTTTCATCTAACCACTCTCTTCCTGGAGAGTTCCTTGGGTTTGCTTTGGTTGTCACCTCCAGGAAGAGTCAGCTAAAAACTGACTTCCCTGGCTCTGGAGTGGGACCAGAGCCACATTTGGGGAGTTTCTTGCAGTTCCACATATTCAGGAGTTGTTGGAAGAGGCAGCAGGTTGGAGTTGTTTTCAGAAGCTGACAGAAGCAGTGAAGAATTCTTCCTCCTTTTGGGACACAAACCTTGCAAGAGGCAGCTGCTGGGAGGGAAGAGTTGAAAGCAGGAAATCAGGGAGCTGAGAAATCCCTCTGCAGCAGTTTTGGGGTCAGGTGCTGTTTGCACAGCTCTCATTTTGGGTTTCATTCTAAACCAAGAGGCTGGAAGATAAAACTGAGCTTTATTTTCTTCAGACAGCCCCAGTGTGGGGCAGTGGAGAGCTGGTTTTATTTGGAAATAATCCAACTTTCAGGCTGGGCTTTTATCTTCTGCTGAAAACAAGGTTTAGATTGGTGCAGGTGGCATTTCCCTAATTCTGGGGGGAATTTGGAATTCACTCTGACCTGCAAGAACTCTGGAGCCTGGGCTGGGCTCTTCCCCTTTGGGATCCCTCTGAGCTTGGGCAGGCAGGAAAACAAACCCCAGTGTGTGCCCAGGGGCACTTTGCACATTTCCACGGGGTTTGGGGCCTTCTGCAGCTCTTGTTACCCCCAAAGTTCCCACAAAAAACGCACCTGGATGGAAACCTGACACCTTGTTCATTAAAAACTAAGTTTCATTGTTAAATTGACATTTTGGGTGCTTTTTTTGGTTGTTTACTTGGTTTGGGGTTGGATTTTGTTTGGGGCTCGGGGTTTTATTTTTGGCTTTGGTTTCTTTGGGGTTTTTTTATATTGGGGTTTTTTTATTGAGTGGTTTGGTCCTGGTTTTTTGGGGGGTTGGGGTTTTTTGGCTTTGTGGGGTTTTTTTCCTCTTGGGTTTTTTGCTTTGGGTTTATTTTGTTGGGGGATTGGGTTTTTTGGATTTTTTGGGGAGGTTGGTTTTGGTGAGGGTTTATGGGGTTTTTTAGGAAGTTGAGGGATTTTGGGAGGTGGGGGTTTTTCTGAGTTGAGAGGGTTTTGGGGGCATTTAGGGGTTTTTAGGAAGTTGAGGGGTTTTGGGAGGTTGGGGTTTTTTTTGGGATGTTGGGAGGATTTTGGTGGATGGGGTTTTTTCTGAGTTGAGAGGGTTTCAGGGGCATTTAGGGGTTTTCAGGAAGTTGAGGGATTTTTGAGGGTTCAGGGCTTTTGTGGAGTTGAGATTTTCCTTTGAGTGTCAGGTTTTTGGTTTGGGGTTATTTTTTGAGGTTTGAATTTTTGCCTTGGGGTTGGACTGGGCCAGGCTGAGTCTCCTCCAGATCCCCCCATCCCAGGACCCCAAAAGGGAATGGGAACAGATTTAGGGCAGGGGCTTTGTGTCCCCTTCCAGCCTGGATTTCTCCCCCTTGGCACAGAAAATCTGGGAAATGCTCCTTTCCTGTAAGTAAACCCTTCTCCATTATTGATCCCTGCTCAGTTTTAATGCCTTGGAGCAGCCCTATGGATCCTTTAGGTAATGATTTAATCTTTTATGGATGAGAAAAAAAACCTTTTCTGGAGCTCTGTGCTTCCCTTTGGGCCTGGAGTGGTCCTGGAGGAAGGCTGAGCTCTGCTCCAGGTCAAATGGAGAAGGACAGAGCTCATTAAAAATGGAAAAAATGGCTTTGGAGCAGGAAATGGGGCCCTGGAGCTGCCTCATCCCAAAGCTGGAGCAGACACAGCTCTGCTGCTTCAGCACGGCTGCCAGGCAGGAGGGAGCAGAGCTGTGAGGAAGGGACAGCACCAAAAATGACATTTCACATGGAAAGTTGTGAATTTCATCTGGAAAATTGTGAATTTCACCTGGAACATCATGAATTTCACCTGGAAAGTTGTGAATTTCACCTGGAAAAAGTTGTGAATGGAAAATCATGAACAGGGACAGGGGGAAAGGGAACTCAGGTTCCCCGGGGTTGGATATTTGGGAAAATTCATGAATTCAGGTTCCCCCGGGTTGGATATCTGGGAAATTCCTTCATGGAAGAGCTGGAAGGGGCTGCCTGGGGCAGGGACATCCCCAGGAGGGTTGGGGACAGGAGTCAGGGGGGATCTGGGGCAGTGACCAGGCAGGGACCCGTTAAAGGTTGGATTTGGGGATGGTGGAAGGAATTTTCCACCCTGAGGCTGTTCCCTCTCGTGTCCCTGGCTGTCCCCTCCTGTCAGGAGTTGTGCAGAGCCAAGAATTCCCCCTGCTCCCCCTTTTCTGCAGGCTCAGCCCCTTCCCAGCTCCCTCAGCCCCTCCTGGTGCTCCATTCCCTTCCCCTGGCCCTAAATCAGCTCTGAGGGATGGGGTTGAGTCCCTGCCCAGCTCCCCTGGGATCCCAGGGATTTCCAGCTGCTCTCCCCACCCGAAATCCCGGCTTTAATCCCGGGCCTGGGGAAATGGCAGCTTAACAGATGGCTCTGCTCCATAATAGTGCAGAGCCCTGGGAGCTTAATCTGCAAAACCAGGGGGGGGCTGCACCCCAAATCCCTGGAATCACAGCCTGCTCCTGCCTGGAGCACGGGATGGACCCCAAATCCCTGGAATCACAGCCTGCTCCTGTCTGGAGAATGGGATGGACCCCAAATCCCTGGAATCACAGCCTGCTCCTGTCTGGAGCATGGGATGGACCCCAAATCCCTGGAATCAGAGCCCCAGTTATTGGGGTGGGACCAGCCCAGCCCAGCCCAGTGTGATGCAGAGACACAAGATCCAAATTAAATCCAAATTTCAATCCATGTTTAATATTAACCCAATATTAAATCCATATCTCTATGATTTTTATTTCTATCAGTATTCAATATTTATTCCCCTGGGGAAGGAGGAGCCCTGGGCCAGGATTTGGGTGTGGACTTTGCTGTGTGCAAACCTTGTTTGGTTTTTTTTTAAGCAACAACTTTTACCCCAAGTTTATTTTAATGCCTTAACGAAGGCGGGGGGGGGTCCCACCTCTGGTTTTCCATTGATTATTTTGGCTTTAATCAGCTCCAGCTGTTCTGGGGCTTTTGTCCTTCCCTGCAAACCCCTCACCAATAATTCTGATTATCCATGACGCTGCCCCTTCACCCGCCAGGTATTCTGTCCCTGCTACTCCCTTCTGCTGGAAATCCTTTTATTTTCCACTTTTCCAGTTATTCCCAGCCTCTCCAGCTTCGGGAAGGGGGAAAAGCCACAAAATCCAGAGGGGAGCAGAAGGGGAAAACCGGGAAAGGGATGAGGGAAGGGATGATGGAGGAAGGGATGCAAAAAAGGATGAGGGAAGGGATGAAGGCAGGGATGAAAGAAGGGATGAAGGCAGGGATTGGGACAGGGATGCAGGAAGGGATCAGGGAAGGGATTCAGGCAAAGATCAGGGCAGGATCCGAGCATGGATGAGGGAAGGGATGAAGGGATGAGGGAAGGATGAAGGAAAGGATGAAGGCAGGGATGAGGGAAGGGATGAAGGCAGGGATGAAGGCAGGGATGAAAGAAAGGATGAAGGCAGGGATTGGGACAGGGATGCAGGAAGGGATCAGGGAAGGGATTCAGCAAAGATCGGGATCTGAGCATGGATGAGGGCAGGGATGAAGGGATGAGGGAAGGGATGAAGGGATGAGGGAAGGGATGAAGGAAAGGATGAAGGCAGGGATGAGGGCAGGCATCAGGGCCGGGATGCAGGAAGGGATTTGGGCAAAGATCAGGGTAGGGATCCGAGCAGAGATGAGGGAAGGGATCGGGACAGGGATCCAGCAGGGATCCAGGGCCTCCCTGGGGCTGTCCCCCAGCCCTCCCCTCCTCCCTGTGCCCCTCAGGGCCGGGCGCAGCCGGGATAACCCCAATTCCCGAGCCCGGCCGGGTACCAGGAGGTGCCTCCATCCCGGGCGCTCCAGCGGAGCCAAATCCCCCGGGAGCGGCGGGGGGAGGATTCTGCCGCGATCCCTCCGCACCAGCCGAGCATTCTCAGATTATCCGGAGCGCTCGGGACCGCCGGGAGCCGGGGGACGCTGCGGGAGGAGCGCGGGCAGGGCCAGGGCTGCAGCTGCGGCCCCGTTTCTCTGCGGTCGGAATCCCCAAACCAGGTGCGAGCGGGGATGCGCGGGCTCGGGGCGGCTCCGGGGCTGATCCCGCTCCCGGCTGCAGCTCCGGGGATGCCGGAGTGGGATGGAGCGGGGCTGGGATGCTCTCAGCCTTCCCTGCCCGTTCTCCCGGAGCCGGGGCACCCCTGGGGTTCGTGGGCTTGGGGACAGGGAAATGTCCCCTTGTGCCACCGGCACTGCTTGAGCCCCCTCGGCCGCTGTGCCTCAGTTTCCCCATCAGCTGTCCTCCCCCAGGGTCACTGCTGGGGGACAATGGGCCGGGGGGTGCAGAGGGGGTTCGCTTTGCTCCCCAGATCTGGGCTGGCCGCCCCCTGAGCTTTTCCAGCCCAAATCCCCGGGCAGGACAAGGACAAAGAGCCCCTTCCCAAGGAGCCCCGGGCTGCTCCGGGCTGCTCCCCACCCGAATTCCAGTCCGATCTGCCTCAGTTTGGCACGAGAGGGGCACCAGGCAGCCTTCGCCTCAACCAGGACAGCCCCAAAAGCTCCCGGAGCCCTTGGCGGCTCCTCTGAGGGCTTGGAAACCTCCCTGAGCCTGGGACAACGCTGTCCCCATCCCGGGGGAGCCTCTGGGGTGTAACTGAGGGATCAGGGCAGGACGAGGCACCAAAATCCCCATTCCCAGCCCAACGGAGCCCTCGGAGAGCGCGATGGATGAGTGGGATCTCCCACAATGGAAAAAAGAGGTGGAAAGCCTCAAGTACCAGCTGGCCTACAAGAGGGAGATGTCCTCCAAGACCATACCTGAGTGAGTGGGGACTTTCCTTTCCTTTCCTTTCCTTTCCTTTCCTTTCCTTTCCTTTCCTTTCCTTTCCTTTCCTTTCCTTTCCTTTCCTTTCCTTTCCTTTCCTTTCCTTTCCTTTCCTTTCCTTTTCCTTTCCTTTCCTTTCCTTTCCTTTCCTTTCCTTTCCTTTCCTTTCCTTTCCTTCCCTTCCCTTCCCTTCCCTTCCCTTCCCTTCCCTTCCCTTCCCTTCCCTTCCCTTCCCTTCCCTTCCCTTCCCTTCCCTTCCCTTCCCTTCCCTTCCCTTCCCTTCCCTTCCCTTCCCTTCCCTTCATTCTATACATTCTATGTTATCCATAATGCCTAAAAAAATAAATCTGAGCTAGAAATTTTATCCTATCTACATGAACACATACGTGTAACATGAATTTATCTTCCACTGCAATTTGATTAAAATTTAGATTTGATTTTATATATAATTTGGTATGTGTATATATATATGCACATATATATATATATATATATGCACATGCACTCTCTTGTGTTTGGATATATATATATGATTATTTTCTTATTATATATAAAATCGTGGCCCTGGATGGTCTTTAAGGTTCCTACCAACCCAAACTATTCCATTCTTCTCTTCTATATATGTATTTTAAAAATTTAAAAAATTATAGAATAGATATAATATATATATTTAGAATAAATATATTTTATATAATATATTTTATATATAATATTAATTATATTAATTATATTAATTATATTATAGAAATATATATATATATTTAGAATACATATATTCTACTATATCATATTATATGTTACAGTAGAATCTGCACCCGGGGTGCAGATCCCCCCTTCCCAGAGCTTTCCAAAGCTCAAAATCCTTTAAATCCCAGACCCTCCCTGTGCCCACCGTCCCTCCCCTCTCTGCAGGTTTGTGAAGTGGATCGAGGACGGGATTCCCGAGGATCCCTTCCTGAACCCGGAGCTGATGAAGAACAACCCCTGGGTGGAGAAAGGCAAATGCATCATCCTCTGAGGCTCCGTCCCCCTGCAGGCGTCCCTGAGCTCCGGTTCCAGCGCCAGAACCTGAACAAACCCTGCCCTCTGCTCCTTTCTGCTCCTGTAGCTGTAGGAGGGGTTTTAGACATGGGGGGACGTGGGGGAACCCCCAGGATAGGCAGCCTGGGGAGGAGGAGCAGCAGAAGCTCCATCTCACCCTTCTGCACACAAAAAAGGCAGATTTTTGCAACTTGTAAAGAAGCTTTTTATAAAACCCCCCGTTTTTAGTGATTTTAGATACTTTTGTACACTGTAGGATATTGCTTCACAGCAAACCAGGCAGAACCTGGCCCCTCGAGTTTATGTCCGAAATAAACAGAGCAATACTTCCCTACTGGTTTTTTTAGATCCATTTTATTTCTTTTTTTTTTTTTAAACAAAATAAGAGGGTAATAAAAAGATCATGGCCCAAGATCATGGGCACAGGGCCCAGCCATGGGTTGGAAAGGCAAACCCAGCTGATCCCTCCAGGTCCAGCTCCAGGTCCAGGTCAAGCACAGCTCAGCATGGTCCTGGAGCAGATCCCTGATGCAAAGGATCCCCCAGAGCAGGTCCCTGATGTAGAGACTCCCCTACAGCAGGTCCCTGATGCAGAGGTGACCTAGAGCAGGTCCCTGATGTAGAGATGACCTAGAGCAGG